>OX439006.1:28037340-28271449 GCA_949316495.1 Amphiduros pacificus | reverse complement strand
GGGCCTGACCAAACATAAACATCTCTAAACATTCATATCTTTTCATTTTATATTAAACTTATTTTCATCATGTATCAAATTTGGTTAAAGATTTATTGAAATGAACAATTTCATTTTTTCACAAGCCATTTTATTCTTCTATGAGGTACCTTTCTCTTATTTTCCAGCATGGCCATCTTGTGCTCAGCACTGTCTATAGCATGGGTTGTCTCCTCGACCTTGGTGTGCAGGGGCTTCACCTTGGAGATCATCATACGATTATATCTAATAAAACATAGCGCAAAACACTTATTACATTTCAAGTGAGATAATACTTGATTGAAACTCTCCAAACACATTCTGAAAATTTACAGGCTTTTGATATTTCATTAAAAAACAAATAATTTCTGAGATTTATGTTAGGATCTTCCTTGTACTTGACCTTTGACCTCTGAGTTGCACCTACCTGCACACTCCTCGGACCCATCTGCACAGAGCGCCAGTGGCAGAGTTGCTGGTCTTCTGTTCTATGGTATCCGGGTCAAATGAGGGCTTCTTGAGGTAAGGTTCTACCAGAGCCAGGGTCGACTCTGGCAGGACGTTGTCATCAAACGTCATTAGCTCCTCTATGAAGCGTTCCAGATTGGCCATCTGCCGCTTGGCTCCCTTCTGCCACGTCAGGTCTGCCTGCGGATTCTTCACTGTAAAACACACAGGACAGATATTGCCTTATACAGAAACACAACTATATATGGAATGACATAGATATTGACTTATATGGGTCTTGGTATGAAACGCAATATGACTTGACAAAGATATTGCCTCAAATAGGCATGGAACTTAATCTAGGCCAGACATCAGAATAGGCACTATCCAAATCAATGGGTGCTCTCCATATTAAAGTTTGTATTTCACGAAGCCTTGTGTATCATGACTATGGCGGCCATCAGGTCCTCTATATCTAGGACCTATTTCAGTTTGTATTTCATGAAGCCTTACATATCATGATGATGGCGGCCATCAGGTCCTCTATATCTAAGACCTATTACAGTTTGTATTTAATGAAGCCTTACGTATCATGATGATGGCAGCCATCAGGTCCTCTATATCTAGGATCTATTACAGTTTGTATGTATTTGTATTTCATCTATTACAGTTTGTATTTCATCTAGTACAGTTTGTATTTCATGAAGCCTTACGTATCATGATGATGGCGGCCATCAGGTCTTCTATATCTATGCTGGGTTTCTGCTTGGCTCGCAGTTCTTGGAGGCTCTCAATGTTCATGTTCTGTACGATCTTCTTCGTGTCGGCTACGATGGCGATGGCTTTGTACACGGCCCTCTCATGCGACACTTGGTACTCTGGAAGTAGCTTCTTGAGGCGAGTGATCTTATCCATCTGAGCCTTGACAATCTTAATCTGCTGCTCAGTAATCGCTGTATCCTGACCTATTTGCGACATGATGCGAACGGTGCCCTGCAATACAACAAATAAACACTCCTAACATAAACAACCTGTAACATGTCCATGACTAGCTATCAAAAATAACAAAAACCAAGAGTTATTGTTGTCGTGATTTTATGAGTGTTTTATCTCACCGCTTTCCTCTCCTGCAAGACGACCTTCTCATGCTGGAGCTGTTTGCTCAGCTTAGAGGCTAGAGTGTTCTCTACGAGGATCTGCTCGTTCATCACCAACATAGACTTGTGGTTCTCGTTCACGTCAGTGTGACGAGCATTTGCCATTGATATGAACCTAAAAGAAACAGGTCAAGTCTTTGCTGATCAGCATTCAGCTTTATTTCAATCTCTTGTGTGACTGACATTCAACTTTGGTATTTAAGTATGACATCGTTGATTAAGTCCAATTTTGCAACATTGCTGCCAGATCTTCAATTATCTTGTGTTAACAATTATAATGTTGTGTTCTTCAGCTGTAATTTTGTGCATGATATCTGAGAATGCCAATGTTGTGTGATATACATGTATGTTCCTGCTGATAAGCCCATTTTGCTTGACATTCAAATATTCATTTGTTGCGTGCTATTCAAGTGTGCCCCTATTGCATGATATTCAAGTGCGCCCCTGTTGCATGATATTCTAGTGTGCCCCTATTGCGCGATATTCAAGTGTGCCCTTTTGCATGATATTTAAATGTGCCCCTATTGCATGATATTCAAGTGTGACCCTGCATGCATATTGTGGGATAATTCCTTACATTTACATTGAATTATATCTATCATGTCACAGATTGGAATAAAAACCTTTTATTCTAAATAAGGTGTATTCTTACAGTGTGACAAATATTTCAAAAGAAAATAGTCGTTTTGTTAAGAAATATATTTGATGATTTAGTTTGTTTTAAATTCTACCGATGATAAAATGTTTATCTATTTTTTTTCTATAATAAATACAGACACTATTGGCAAATGAAAATAATGTGGAATTTCTTCATTACAATAGCTTATCCTTCTACAACAGTAAGAGTTTCTACTATGCTATGGAGTGGTACTCACCGTTCTACAAACTTCTCGTAGGTGGTGTTCGTGATGTGTTTGTAGTGTCCGGTACCCTTCTCCTGCCCGTCCTGCTGCCGGAGAACGCTGTGCATCGTTGCCAGCAGGTGGCTCGTGTTCTCTCTCTGCACACGGTCCATCCAACTCACCTCTATATAACAAAGAAGTCATCCTGATAAATCAAGACTTCACTTGACATCAGGCAACTCACCTCGACACAACATATAACAGTCTCCTTGCTGACTTACTACCTCACATAATCATATATCTTAGAAATTATTCATTGGGTTAATACAGTTTATGATTTACTGCAATACATCACTCAGGGAGACTTTTATTTATGCGACTCAAAGCAGAGATAAAATATAAAATGAACACCTGAGTACAGATATGACAATAAGAAGGTAAAGATGGTGGCCTACTTTTGATGTGGAAGGAGGCGTGTCTGATGAGCTGGTGCTTGGTCCAGTGAGGGAACCACATGAAGTTCACGTTCTTAATGAGGTTTGGATATTGCCGACATCTGCGCTGGAACTTGTCCCCAGACCCAGCAGTTATCAGACAAACACGGAAATTCTTCTTCACAGTGCTGTAATAAAACAACAAATCCATAAACTATTTCAGATTCAACTAATTTTGACAGACAATATTGGATACTGTGTGTGTATGTTTGTGTACTTGGGATTTTACATCACTCACAACATCATTTCAGTCATATCATGATGAGACCTACTTTAGTGGATATGTCACTGTCTCACTGAATTATCATGTCACAAGTCCTTGAAATGATGCCACCCAGCCAAAAATTAACAAGGACTATGAGTTAATGCTTCAGGCACTGACGTCAGCTCACAAGTCAGCTAAATTATTATGTAAATATAATGTTAACAAGGCTGGGAATCAAACCATAATGACAGTTAAAATACTAGTAGGAGGTATAAGTTTCCTAAACAAACTGTTGGGAATCATCAGTGAAATATTTGATTAAAACAAATATATTCCACAATGAGAATCATTGATATCTAACTCACTTGAGGAAGAACTGCCAGGCGACCTCTCTGGTGTACGTGAGCCCAGCCTGTGTGACCTCTGTCCTGTTAGAGTTTATAATAGAGGTCATCTCCTCGTAAGAGAACAGATGACCTATGGAACCGTTCACCACAAACTCTGTCAAATACACCAAGTAGTCCTCCTCTAACAACTCATCCTCCTCCAACACGAAGAGGATCTTCTCTCCCTGTAATGAGATAGAGAGAGTAGGCTTAATATTGCAATGATATGAGACAATGTTGCCTTTAAATTAGTAAATGGTCAGGAATCCATGGGTCGCAACAGGAACGCTATAACAATTTAGGTATTTTTGCTAGGTCAATGCACACAACATTTCCATCTCTTCCAGGAAAATGGAGCCTATATTTATAGAGTAAAGCCCTGACTTGCATTCGTTCTTATATAAGTTCTTATATGAGAAGCAAGTTGTAGAATGTTCACCTTGACCCCTGCCCTGGTGTATGCCGTGACCAGGTCCGCCTTGAAGATGTCCATCTTGTACTCCACAGCACTGGACACTGGGCTCGGGTTGATCTTAAACACAGTGAACCCGCACATGTTGGCTGCGAGCTGTGCGATGGTGGTGCAACGTTCGGGACATCCCTCTGCCACCAAGATGCTGTGAGACACCATGTGGGGGGAAGCGATCACCCGCGCCAGCCGGCATACCTGCTCCAACACCACCTGAAGAAGACAACAAGCTTATATCATCATGTAACACAGGCCAGGGGCAATCACAATCTAACCTTGTAGAGAGACAGCTTCATGCAGGGTAATGACAAAGTGATGTTCTAACCTTATAGAGAGACAGCTTCATGCAGGGTAATGACAATGTGAGGTTCTAACCTTATAGAGAGACAGCTTCATGCAGGGTAATAACAATGTGAGGTTCTAACCTTATAGAGAGACAGCTTCATGCAGGGTAATAACAATGTGAGGTTCTAACCTTATAGAGAGACAGCTTCATGCAGGGTAATAACAATGTGAAGTTATAACCTTGTAGAGAGAGAGCTTCATGCAGGGTAATAACAATGTGAGGTTCTAACCTTGTAGAGAGACAGCTTCATGCAGGGTAATAACAATGTGAGGTTCTAACCTTATAGAGAGACAGCTTCATGCAGGGTAATAACAATGTGAAGTTATAACCTTGTAGAGAGAGAGCTTCATGCAGGGTAATGACAATGTGAAGTTCTAACCTTATAGAGAGACAGCTTCATGCAGGGTAATAACAATGTGAAGTTATAACCTTGTAGAGAGAGAGCTTCATGCAGGGTAATAACAATGTGAGGTTCTAACCTTGTAGAGAGACAGCTTCATGCAGGGTAATGACAATGTGATGTTTTAACCTTATAGAGAGACAGCTTCATGCAGGGTAATAACAATGTGAGGTTCTAACCTTATAGAGAGACAGCTTCATGCAGGGTAATAACAATGTGAGGTTCTAACCTTATAGAGAGACAACTTCATGCGGGGTAATGACAATGTCAGGTTCTAACCTTATAGAGAGACAGCTTCATGAAGGGTAATGACAATGTGAGGTTCTAACCTTATAGAGAGACAGCTTCATGCAGGGTAATAACAATGTGAGGTTCTAACCTTGTAGAGAGACAGCTTCATGCAGGGCAATGACAATGTGATGTTTTAACCTTATAGAGAGAAAGCTTCATGCAGGGTAATGACAAAGTGATGTTCTAACCTTATAGAGAGACAGCTTCATGCAGGGTAATAACAATGTGAAGTTCTCATCATATAGAGAGACAGCTTCATGCGGGGTAATAACAATGTGAAGTTATAACCTTGTAGAGAGAGAGAGCTTCATGCAGGGTAATAACAATGTGAGGTTCTAACCTTATAGAGAGACAGCTTCATGCGGGGTAATGACAATGTCAGGTTCTAACCTTATAGAGAGACAGCTTCATGAAGGGTAATGACAATGTGACGTTTTAACCTTATAGAGAGACAGCTTCATGCAGGGTAATAACAATGTGATGTTCTAACCTTGTAGAGAGACAGCTTCATGCAGGGTAATAACAATGCCAGGTTCTAACCTTGTAGAGAGACAGCTTCATGCAGGGTTATAATAATGTGAGGTTCTAACCTTATAGAGAGACAGCTTCATGCAGGGTTATAATAATGTGAGGTTCTAACCTTATAGAGAGACAGCTTCATGCAGGGTAATGACAATATGAGGTTCTAACCTTGTAGAGAGACAGCTTCATGCAGGGTAATAACAATGTGAGGTTCTAACCTTGTAGAGAGACAGCTTCATGCAGGGTAATAACAATGTGAAGTTCTAACCTTGTAGAGAGACAGCTTCGTGCAGGGTAATGACAATGTGAGGTTCTAATCTTATAGAGAGACAGCTTCATGCAGGGTGATGACAATGTCAGGTTCTAACCTTATAGAGAGACAGCTTCATGCAGGGTAATAACAAAATGAGGCTCTAACCTTATAGAGAGACAGCTTCATGCAGGGTAATGACAATATGAGGTTCTAACCTTGTAGAGAGACAGCTTCATGCAGGGTAATAAAAATGTGAAGTTCTAACCTTGTAGAGAGACAGCTGCATGCAGGGTAATGACAATGTGCGGTTCTAATCTTGTAGAGAGAAAGCTTCATGCAGGGTAATGACAATGTGAGGTTCTAACCTTGTAGAGAGACAGCTTCATGCAGGGTAATGACAATGTGAGGTTCTAACCTTATAGAGAGACAACTTCATGCGTGGGTGTGTTTTGTTGAACTCTTCCACGCCATGCTCTACCAGAGATCTCGTCTTGCTGATGTCAAACACAGGCTGGTACAGATCCGTCTTCATCTCTTCCTCTGTCATGTTGCCGTTGACGTTACCGAGCACGTTGCCCGCGGTAACCAAACCACTATCCTGCTCCACCAGGTTGCTGAATATAGGTCTATTCTTGCGACTGAGTAACTCAATCTGCCATTCAGAAAGCAAGAAATTAGGAAAATTCTTATGTATCATTCAGTACATTTAATATATAAATATAAGTTCAATTCTTTTTTTTTACAGAAGTTGACAAATATCTTACATGGTCCTCGTTGTTGAACTGTTTCTTGACGGCGCTGATAAATGCCTGCCTACATCTCTCACTGTCCACCTCATTCACCATGCGATGACCGTACACCCAGGTACACTCATGTTGCCATAGCAACAGCAACTTCTCGCGGTCACAAGCAGGACGCAAGGACAGGCACAGGTTCCTGGGGATGCACATAAATAGCATACATCATGATAGATATCACAATTTAGCCAGCAATGAAAGCTTCTCCATTATTTTCAAGTATTGAAGAAAGAAAGTCAAATCTCTAGATACATAATAAATGATCTTTAGCCATTATATTTTTTATTAAAAAAAAAAAAAAATTTAAAAATTAAAAAAAAAAAATGCTTTTACTACTGTATTCATAGCAGACAATGACAGGATGTCACATTATGTTATAACTATAACTTCAGGAGCAGGATTTATAATTGATGAGGCAACAGGTTTCGATTGCCACCAATGCTTTATGATGTTGGCGGATGTGTGTACCTGAATATGGTGCTGAGATCCTTCATGGTGAACACGTAGTGACACCTGTCAGCGGTCAGCAGGAACATGGAGCGGATACGATCCTGCAGCTCCAGCGTCACCTTGACGATGAGAGACACCATGTTCCTCAGAGCCTCCTCCTCAACACGGATCACATTCTTCACCTGCACAAACAACCACACCAAATGCTATCAAACAACCACACCCAATGCTATCAAACAACCACACCAAATGCTATCAAACAACCACACCAAATGCTATCAATCAGATCAATCAACCACACCAAATGCTATCAATCGGATCAAACAACCACACCAAATGCTATCAATCAGATCAATCAACCACACCAAATACTATCAATCGGATCAAACAACCACATCCATAGGCGATCAATCAGATCAATCAACCACACCAAATGCTATCAATTGGATCAATCAACCACACCAAATGCTATCAAACAACCACACCAAATGCTATCAATTGGATCAATCAACCACACCAAATGCTATCAAACAACCACACCAAATGCTATCAATTGGATCAATCAACCACACCAAATGCTATCAAACAACCATACCAAATGCTATCAATTGGATCAAAGAACCATATGAAATGCTATCATTCTGATCAAACAACCACACCAAATGCTATCAATCGGATCAATCAACCACTCTGAATGCTATCAAACAACCACACCAAATGCTATCAATTGGATCAATCAACCACACCAAATGCTATCAAACAACCATACCAAATGCTATCAATTGGATCAAAGAAACATATGAAATGCTATCATTCTGATCAAACAACCACACCAAATGCTATCAATCGGATCAATCAACCACTCTGAATGCTATCAAAGAACCACACCAAATGCTATCAATCAGATCACATTTTACAGCTGAAAAAGCAACCACATGGTCTAAGTGAAAGGTCCTTATCAAATGTTTTAAACATTAAAGTGACCTATAATTTCTTATTTGATAACTGATATGTGCCGAGGACTTACTTTTTCTACGTGTATACCAAGGGCATCTGCTGTGGAGCCACTGAGGGCCGAGGCTGTGGAGGTCATCTCCGGCGTGATGAAATGTGTATACAGCAGCGTGGAAAATATGGTCCCCATCTCCTCAGTGCTGAGAAGCAAATAGTAACACAAGAAAATTATAATTCAAATTTACATCATGACAACTGACATGAAAGATAAATGGATAATTTGATTAATAACCAAATGTATCATTTATTGAATAATTAAAAAAATGCATTATGGTGAGATGAAACACAATGATATAACTCACTCTGGGTATGGCACATTGAAGATAGCAAAGTGTCGCAGGAGCCGGGAGTTGAGTTTGGGTGTGTCTGTGGTAGGTTTGGGGTTGATGGTGGTGACATAGGTGACATTCTTGATGTATCTCCACATGTGAGCCTCAGGATCATAGAAGCCTCCATCATCAATATGCTGTCTCACCAACTCTGTGGCTGTCTGGCACCGGTATGGGTCAACCTGATACAAACAATACAATGGTATATCTATATGCTGTCTGGCACCGGTATGGGTCAACCTGATACAAACAATACAGTGGTATATCTATATGCTGTCTAACCAACTCTGTGGCTGTCTGGCACCGGTATGGGTCAACCTGATACAAACAATACAGTGGTATATCTATATGCTGTCTCACCAACTCTGTGGCTGTCTGGCACCGGTATGGGTCAACCTGATACAAACAATACAGTGGTATATCTATATGCTGTCTGACCAACTCTGTGGCTGTCTGGCACCGGTATGGGTCAACCTGATACAAACAATACAGTGGTATATCTATATGCTGTCTCACCAACTCTGTGGCTGTCTGGCACCGGTAAGGGTCAACCTGATACAAACAATACAATGGTATATCTATATCCTGTCTGACCAACTCTGTGGCTGTCTGGCACCAATACGGGTCAACCTGATACAAATAATACAATGGTATATCTATATGCTGTCTAACCAACTCTGTGGCTGTCTGGCACCAATACGGGTCAACTTGATACAAACAATACAGTGGTATATCTATATGTTGTCTGATCAACTCTGTGGCTGTCTGGCACCGATACGGGTCACCCTGATACAAACAATACAGTGGTATATCTATATGCTGTCTAACCAACTCTGTGGCTGTCTGGCACCAATACGGGTCAACCTGATACAAACAATACAGTGGTATATCTATATGCTGTCTGGCACTGGTATGGGTCAACCTGATACAAACAATACAATTATACATTGAAATACTGGTTGACAATATCTGTGGCTGTCTGGCACCAGTAGAGGTCGACATAAAACAAACAGTCTCACCAGCCCTATGGCTGTTTGGTGCTGATAAGGGTCAACCTAATACATACAATGCTACATCTATATGCTATCATAGCTGCTCCTTGGCTGTCCGGTACCAGAATGGGTCAACCTAATACAAACAATACACTAAATACACTTGTATACAAATCAATTAATGGCAATTTAGAAGTAATGTTATTTACCTGGGCAAGGTTGATATCATCTATGAAGCACATGAGTCGTTTGTTGCCCTTGGGCACATAGGTGCGGCCATGTTTCCACTCCAGACGCTCATCAAGGCGCTCGTACAACAATCGAGAATTTGTAAATCTAGATGTGACAAAAAAATATATATTTGAGTAAAGCAAATATGTATCAAATCAAGTCAAAAAGGGGTTCTTTAGGTAAAGTCATGTGTGAACCAATATAAAGCCAAAAAGATCAAGTCACGTTGGGATATTTTAGGTGAGGAAGGGATGTTTAGTCAGACTGGAATCCTCATCAAATTGAGTCAGTTATTGGTCCTAACAAAAAGGTGATATTATGAAATGGCAAGAGATCCTGTATATGACAAAAGATCAGGCAGTAGATAAATGTGAAATGTGAAATGGTATTTTTACGACCCTTTCAGCAACTATGGCGATATCAGGTCGACTTTTGAGCCTTTTAACCAGTGTGAAAATAACACTGCTGGCAGTGGGAGTTGAACCCACCACCTCCCGTCCTTCACTTATTAAACCATTAAAGATACAGATCGTGCACTCTGCCAACTGTGGTAGTGGGGTCCGGCAGTAGATAAAGCTGCCTGGTTGGCTTACCTGTTAGTGTTGACGGTGAGAGCGAGGACCTCTGCTACCTCCCCCGAGCATACCGTTCTTATTCTCTCATTGATGATAGAACTCTTTCCACATCCATTCTCTCCGACCAGCATCACTGGCTTGCCATAGTCTGACAGCACTCCCAGCAGGTGCAACATTTGCTGCAAATATCATATCAGTTCATCTTACCACTGTGGGTATCATACCACTGGGGGCATCATACCACTAAGGGCATCATACCACTGAGGGCATCATACTACTGGGGGCATCATACCACTGTGGGCATCATACCACTGAGGGCATCATACCACTGAGGGCATCATACCACTGGGGGCATCATACCACTGAGGGCATCATACCACTGAGGGCATCATACCACCATGGGCATCATACCACTGAGGGCATCATACCACTGGGGGCATCATACCACCGAGGGCATCATACCACTGGGGGCATCTTACCACTGAGGGCATCATACCACTGAGGGCATCATACCACTGGGGGCATCATACCACCGAGGGCATCATACCACTGGGGGCATCATACCACTGAGGGCATCATACTACTGGGGGCATCATACCACCGAGGGCATCATACCACCAAGGGCATCATACCACTGGGGGCATCATACCACTGGGGCCATCATACCACTGGGGGCATCATACCACTGGGGGCATCATACCACTGGGGGCATCATACCACTGAGGGCATCATACCACTGATTTTAATATTCATAATAATGCACACAACAACAAAGTATTATTCTGTCTGGATATGACCTCACATGGTATCAACTGAGGATGTCACACTAGGGTGAGCATTATACCACCATGGGTATTATACTGCTGTTGCATCTATGAATATTGATATGAAGTTGACTTGAATCGAAAAATGAGTAAAGTACAATTAAGAGTAGTCGTAGTGTCCCTTAATGAACAATAAATTGAGAATGATTTTGAACAGAGCATGGTTGATGAAGATCGAATGAATTCCATATTAAGTCAGAATATTAAATTTGTGAGGATTTTACTGGATTGGCCCAAGAACGATGTTTTATTTGTACATATATATATATGTTGCTCGGACTGACCTCATTGTTTGCGGTGTGTACGAATGCATCTGTTGCGATGCCATCGTGTGGGGTGCCTGTGTATGACGGAACCACGTCCTTCAGACGGACATACTCATGACTGTCATTATCCAACATGTAGTCAAAGAGCTGCAACATCAAACATGAGAATTACCACCACTTCTTAGCCAAACATCTTACTGACATTGAGCCAGATTTATAATGATTCAATATCCTCATTTGAAATATTATCACTGCTAACTATCTACAACTGCTTACAGTGCCCTCTCTAGGCAGGTCATCCATGTATTTCTTGAAGGTTTCTCTCCACCATGTGCTGAATGGCTCTCGTGATTGATGCTCCAGAGTGCCACCTAGTGACCAGAGCAGGGCATAATTGAAGTATCGCTCATACTCAATATCACTCAGGTCCGAGAACTGTCCTATCAGCGCCTGCAAGAAGTAACATTACATACAGATAAATAACAGGTTTAACTAAAAGTAAATAAGGTAGAGATGTCAATTATATGTGGATCAAGTAGAGAGTATAAATCATTACGATATCAACTATATGTGAATCAAGTGGAGAGTATGATATCAACTATATGTGGATCAAGTGGAGAATATAAATCATTAAGATATCAACTATATGTGGATCAAGTAGAGAGTATGATATCAACTATATGTGGATCAAGTAGAGAGTATGATATCAACTATATGTGGATCAAGTGGAGAGTATGATATCAACTATATGTGGATCAAGTGGAGAATATAAATCATTAAGATATCAACTATATGTGGATCAAGTAGAGAGTATGATATCAACTATATGTGGATCAAGTAGAGAGTATGATATCAACTATATGTGGATCAAGTAGAGAGTATGATATCAACTATATGTGGATCAAGTAGAGAGTATGATATCAACTATATGTGGATCAAGTAGAGAGTATGATATCAACTATATGTGGATCAAGTAGAGAGTATGATATCAACTATATGTGGATCAAGTAGAGAGTATGATATCAACTATATGTGGATCAAGTAGAGTGTATGATATTAACTATATGTGTATCAAGTGGAGAGTATGATATCAACTATATGTGTATCAAGTGGAGAGTATGATATCAACTATATGTGGATCAAATAGAGAGTATGATATCAACTATATGTGGATCAAGTAGAGAGTATGATATCAACTATATGTGGATCAAGTAGAGAGCATGATATCAACTATATGTGGATCAAGTAGAGTATAAATCATTAAGATATCAACTATATGTGTATCAAGTAGAGAGTATGATATCAACTATATGTGGATCAAGTAGAGTGTATGATATCAACTATATGTGTATCAAGTGGAGAGTATGATATCAACTATATGTGGATCAAATAGAGAGTATGATATCAACTATATGTGGATCAAGTGGAGAGTATGATATCAACTATATGTGGATCAAGTAGAGTATAAATCATTAAGATATTAACTATATGTGGTTCAAGTAGAGTATAAATCATTAAGATATCAACTATATGTGGATCAAGTAGAGAGTATGATATCAAATATATGTGGATCAAGTAGAGAGTATGATATCAACTATATGTGGATCAAGTGGAGAGTATGATATCAACTATATGTGGATCAAGTAGAGAGTATGATATCAACTATATGTGGATCAAGTGGAGAGTATGATATCAACCATATGTGGATCAAGTGGAGAGTATGATATCAACTATATGTGGATCAAGTAGAGAGTATGATATCAACTATATGTTGATCAAGTAGAGTATAAATCATTAAGATATCAACTATATTTGGATCAAGTGGAGAGTATGATATCAACTATATGTGGATCAAGTGAAGAGTATGATATCAACTATATGTGGATCAAGTAGAGAGTATGATATCAACTATATGTGGATCAAGTAGAGTGTATGATATCAACTATATGTGTATCAAGTGGAGAGTATGATATCAACTATATGTGGATCAAATAGAGAGTATGATATCAACTATATGTGGATCAAGTAGAGAGTATGATATCAACTATATGTGGATCAAGTAGAGAGCATGATATCAACTATATGTGGATCAAGTAGAGTATAAATCATTAAGATATCAACTATATGTGTATCAAGTGGAGAGTATGATATCAACTATATGTGGATCAAGTAGAGTGTATGATATCAACTATATGTGTATCAAGTGGAGAGTATGATATCAACTATATGTGGATCAAGTAGAGAGTATGATATCAACTATATGTGGATCAAGTAGAGAGTATGATATCAACTATATGTGTATCAAGTGGAGAGTATGATATCAACTATATGTGAATCAAGTGGAGAGTATGATATCAACTATATGTGGATCAAGTGGAGAGTATAAATCATTAAGATATCAACTATATGTGGATCAAGTGGAGAGTATGATATCAACTATATGTGGATCTAGTAGAGAGTATGATATCAACTATATGTGGATCAAGTAGAGAGTATGATATCAACTATATGTGGATCAAGTGGAGAGTATGATATCAACTATATGTGGATCAAGTGGAGAGTATAAATCATTAAGATATCAACTATATGTGGATCAAGTGGAGAGTATGATATCAACTATATGTGGATCAAGTAGAGAGTATGATATCAACTATATGTGGATCAAGTAGAGAGTATGATATCAACTATATGTGGATCAAGTGGAGTGTACTGACATCAAAGAGTGTGGTGAAGGTGGAGATGATGGACTCTGGAGTCTGTGGAATGACACTGAGGAGCCGGGTGCCTGAGGTGGGGGCTCCCAGGATGGCCGGCCTGGTGCAGTCCTGCAGGTAAATCATGGCCTCCTCCACATACTGGCTGCATAGCATCCGCACCAGATCCTTGTCTCCCTCGTTCCTGCGCTCTATCCACGTGACCAGGATCATACGCCACCCGACATCCTCCCCCGTCATGCACAACACGCCCACGTTGGCCAACAAGGTCGGACTCAGGTTGGCCAGACTCTCAGTCTGAAACACAAACCATTATCCACTTTGTATCACGTACTCTTCTATAATTCTGTTTGGTCCCAAATATAGATTTATGATAATATTCATAATAATGCACACAACAACAAAGTAATATTCTGTCTGGATATGACCTCACATGGTATCAAAATGGGGGGACAAAACCTGGGTGATAACAGTCGCTCTTATTGCCCAAGTTTTAAGCAAGGCTTTAAAACAAGTTCAATGCACAGATTTCTGGGCAGCAACAGAAGTATGTGATAATTCTATATATGAATAAATATTTGTTTGGCTTAAAACTATTATGCTCACTCAATGCACACATGAAAGTAGCAACGTGATGTCCATCAATATTTAAACAGACTACATGTATATATAATATCTTTAAAATAAAAATGGCCTTGGAGCTATGCTGGTCCTTGCTGTTTTATAATGCTTGTAAACATTTTCTGGAAATGCCTGCAAATTGCTTCATACATGATAATCTAAATCCTTTTCCAGAGCAGAATTTCCTTGCTTACCTCCCAAATGAACCTGAGTGTATCAGACATGATGACCCTCTCATTGTTGGCAAGGACAATGGAACCTTCGTTACCCAGCACCGACTCCATCAGTTCAAACTGATTTGTGTCCAACTGAAATAAAATGTATCCACTCAACGACAAGTCCTGGTGATAACTTTGTGCAGGAAAGTAGGCAATTCACAAGATACATAATTATTAAAATCTATTGGCAAAGAGATCTAATATTAATGATGAGTTATAATATGAGTTATAAGGTGTGTGTCTGACCTCTCCGTCCAGCTGCAGGATCTTCATGACGGGCTTGACATCCAGGGTGTAGTTAATGCTGGCCTGCTGTAGACACAGCTTCCTCAGAATGGTGGGAATCAGGCCATCATGCCATACCCTGAAAACATATACGTATATCCTTATAATGCCACCAAAAGTATTATTCCTTCCCATTAAACATTTAATGATATTCCTCTGGAAGAAACATATGCTGTAACAAGCCACACACCAATTGTGCCTCCGGTTTCTCCTCACACCAATTACGTCCCTTCACACAAAATGCCAACAGTTTCCCCTCACACCAATTATGTCCCTCCACACTAAATATGTCCCTTCACACTAATTATGGATACAGTGTCCCTTCACAATAATTATGTCCCTTCACACGAATTATGCCTCCATTTTACCTCACACCAATTATGTCCCTTCACATTAATTATGCCTGCAGTTTACCCTCTCACCAATTATGTCCCTTCACACCAATTATGTCCCTTCACACTAATTATGCCTGCAGTTTACCCTCTCACCAATTATGTCCCTTCACACCAATTATGTCCCTTCACATTAATTATGCCTGCAGTTTACCCTCTCACCAATTATGTCCCTTCACACCAATTATGTCCCTTCACATTAATTATGCCAATTATGTCCCTTCACACTAATTATGCCTGCAGTTTACCCTCTCACCAATTATGTCCCTTCACACTAATTATGCCTGCAGTTCCCCTCACACCAATATGTCCCTTCACACTAATTATGACTCCAGTTTCCCTCACACCAATGACGTCCCTTCACACTAATTATGCCTGCAGATTCCCCTCATAATGAGCAGATTTTGCACTCACTTGTTGACAGGATCCATGTATCCGAGCAGCTGGTCAGACTCCACGGCTTTGGAATAAACACTCTGGATGATTATGGACTTGCCTCTCTCCCTCTCAGCTATGGCAAATGTTTTGATACACTCGCTTTTGCCACAACCAGGTGGCCCTGCCACTATGATCTGCAAAGGCAAAGGCACTAAGTGTAATCCAGAACATCATATGTGCAAGAGGAAGGCAGATTCAGAGAGGGCAAAAGAAGCTTGTGCCAGGGTATCCCCATGATCTTTCAGCATTTAACCAATATTTGATTTAAGAGATTACAGGGTGTCAGATTGATATTGCTTGGGGATTTAAAGTGAATAATTCTGAGCAATGTAAGAAATCTTACAGTATTGTGAGCATTATGACAATATTGTGGGCAGTGCTCAGGAGATGGCTTACAGCATTGTGGGCAGTGCTCAGGAGATGGCTTACAGCATTGTGGGCAGTGCTCAGGAGATGGCATACAGCATTGTGGGCAGTGCTCAGGAGATGGCTTACAGCATTGTGGGCAGTGCTCAGGAGATGGCATACAGCATTGTGGGCAGTGCTCAGGAGATGGCTTACAGCATTGTGGGTAGTGCTCAGGAGATGGCTTACAGCATTGTGGGCAGTGCTCAGGAGATGGCATACAGCATTGTGGGCAGTGCTCAGGAGATGGCTTACAGCATTGTGGGCAGTGCTCAGGAGATGGCATACAGCATTGTGGGCAGTGCTCAGGAGATGGCTTACAGCATTGTGGGTAGTGCTCAGGAGATGGCTTACAGCATTGTGGGCAGTGCTCAGGAGATGGCTTACAGCATTGTGGGCAGTGCTCAGGAGATGGCTTACAGCATTGTGGGCAGTGCTCAGGAGATGGCATACAGCATTGTAGGCAGTGCTCAGGAGATGGCTTACAGCATTGTGGGCAGTGCTCAGGAGATGAATTACAGCATTGTGGGCAGTGCTCAGGAGATGGCTTACAGCATTGTAGGCAGTGCTCAGGAGATGGCTTACAGCATTGTGGGCAGTGCTAGGGGGATGGCTTACAGCATTGTGGGCAGTGCTAGGGGGATGGCTTACAGTTTTGTGGGCAGTGCTAGGGGCCATGCCCTACAGTTTTGTGGGCAGTGCTAGTGGGCCATGACCTACAGTTTTGTGGGCAGTGCTAGTGGGTCATGTGGGCAGTGCTAGGGAGATGACTTACAGTTTTTGGGGCAGTTCTTGCGGGTCATGACTTACAGTTTTATGGGCAGTGTTGAGCTGTGACAGTTGCAGGACTCGTGCCTGGAAGGCCATACCCGGCATCAGACTGAGGTTGCTAGTTGCTACAGCAATGGCGTCATCTATCTCAGCTAACACCATTTTGTCATCGCCAGTAGTGGGCTGGAAGTTTTCAAACAATCCTGCCTGTGGCGGCACTACTGGAGTGTTTAGGTTCAGCGAGTCTAAACAATAACATAATCAGAGAGTAGAATTAAAAACCTAATATGAATATAAAACATATATAGATTTGCTAATATAAGCTATTTCGACTTTGATATTTTAGAGTTGCATACTGTATTTCATTAGAGACTAGAGATCAGAGACTAGAGACTAGACAATAGAGAGTAGACTAGAGATTAGAGAGTAGAGACCAGAGACTAGAGAGTAGAGACCAGAGAGTAGAGACCAGAGAGTAGAGACTGGAGAGTAGAGACCAGAGAGTAGAGACTACAGACTAGAGACTAGAGATAGGGTGGCATTCATAATGTACCTGTGATGGACCTGACGGTATCCAATCTGCTTTTGTTCTTCATACGTGAGCCAGGGTTGGAGCCAGGAAGGGCCTCTGATATGGACTTCATCTCGCGTTGGTCGTCTGGGGAGAGTGGCCTGCCTCCTGTGAACACCAGGGGGATGTTGACACTGGGCCACATGTCCTTGATGAGCGTGGCAAACACGGAGCTGTCGCGGTCCACCAGGCGTGGCATGAAGGTGTTACGGAGGGCCGTCACCAGTGCCTCGTCCTCCTCCAAGACAAACGACTCCTCTGATACATACAAATAGTACTCTCTTATAGCAATCCTACATCCTATACATCCAAGACTCTATATATTTGATAGCAATTGCAAAAACTTAAAAACAGATGCAAATTTTATATTTAACAGATTGACCGCTGAATACTGAATCCACTATAGGAATAACGACAGCACTCACCGTTCTCCTCTTTTTCTTCTTCATTGTTTTCTTCCAGGACGACAGGGAGACCATTATTAGCATCTGACAAGGAGAACACTATGTTATAATAGGCACATCTAATCTGATTATTATCTTTATTAAAATGATGAGTTATACCTGTGATTTCTACCCTGGTATAGTGGAGTTTTACCTGTCTTTTCTACCCTGGTATAGTGGTGTTTTACCTGTCTTTTCTACCCTGGAGTAGTGGTGTTTTACCTGTCTTTTCTACCCTGGAGTAGTGGAGTTTTACCTGTCTTTTCTACCCTGGAGTAGTGGAGTTTTACCTGTCTTTTCTACCCTGGTATAGTGGAGTTTTACCTGTCTTTTCTACCCTGGTATAGTGGAGTTTTACCTGTCTTTTCTACCCTGGTATAGTGGTGTTTTACCTGTCTTTTCTACCCTGGAGTAGTGGAGTTTTACCTGTCTTTTCTACCCTGGTATAGTGGAGTTTTACCTGTCTTTTCTACCCTGGTATAGTGGTGTTTTACCTGTCTTTTCTACCCTGGTATAGTGGAGATTTACCTGTCTTTTCTACCCTGGTATAGTGGAGTTTTACCTGTCCTTTCTACCCTGGTATAGTATAGCTTTAATTATGTGTCTTTTCTACCCTGGTACAGTGGAGTTTTACCTGTCTTTTCTACCCTGGTATAGTGGAGTTTTACCTGTCTTTTCTACCCTGGTATAGTAGAGTTTTACCTGTCATTTCTAACCTGGTATAGTGGAGTTTTACCTGTCTTTTCTACCCTAGTATAGTAGAGTTTTACCTGTCTTTTCTACCCTGATAATGTAGCGTTTTACCTGTCTTTTCTACTCAGGTAATGTTGCGTTTTACCTGTCTTTTCTACTCTAGTATAGTAGAATATTACCTGTCTTTTCTATCCTGGTAAATTAGAGTTTAACCTGTGTTTTCTACTTTGGTATAGTGGATTTTAACCCATGTTTTCTACCCTGGTATAGTGGAGTTTTACCTGTCTTTTCTACCCTGGTATAGTATAGCTTTAACTGTGTCTTTTCTACCCTGGTATAGTGGGGTTTTACCTGTCTTTTCTACCCTGGTATAGTATAGTTTTAACTGTGTGTCTTTTCTACCCTGGTATAGTATAGCTTTAATTGTGTGTCTTTTCTTCCCTAGTATAGTGGGGTTTTACCTGTCTTTTCTACCCTGGTATAGTGGAGTTTTACCTGTCTTTTCTACCCGTGCACAGTAGAGTTTGTCGAGCAGAGTGCCTGCCTCCAACGTGACATACTTCAGGATCTGTGGACTCATTCCATTGCTCTTATCACTGCTATCAAATGCTGAAAATTAAAAAAAATAATCTGAAAATGATATTTTGCAACTTACTCCTAGATAATTCAGGAATAACTTACTGAGATGCTGGGTGCTGTCTGTGATATGGGGATGACTCACTTGGTGCTGTCTGTGACATGTAGATGACTTACTGAAGTGATGGGTGCTGTCCGTGATATGAGGATGGCTTACTGAGATGCTGGGAGCTGTCTGTGATTACTGAGATGATGGGTGCTGTTTGTGATATGAGGATATCTCACTGAGGTGCTGGGTGCTGTCTGTGATATGGGGATGAGTTACTGAGGTGTTGGGTGCTGTCTGTGATATGAGGATGACTTACTGAGGTGCTGGGTGCTGTTTGTGATATGGGGATGACTTACTGAGATGATGGGTGCTGTCCGTGATATGAGGATGGCTTACTGAGATGCTGGGAGCTGTCTGTGATTACTGAGATGACTTACTGAGGTGCTGGGTGCTGTCTGTGATATAGAGATGATTTACTGAGATGATGGGTGCTGTCTGTGATATAGAGATGATTTACTGAGATGATGGGTGCTGTCTGTGATATAGAGATGACTTACTGAGGTGCTGGCTGCTGTCTGTGATATAGAGATGATTTACTGAGATGATGGGTGCTGTCTGTGATATAGAGATGATTTACTGAGATGATGGGTGCTGTCTGTGATATAGAGATGACTTACTGAGGTGCTGGCTGCTGTCTGTGATATAGAGATGACTTACTGAGGTGCTGGGTGCTGTCTGTGATATAGAAATGACTTACTGAGGTGCTGGGTGCTGTCTGTGATATAGAGATGACTTACTGAGGTGCTGGGTGCTGTCTGTGATGGGAGCGTTGGTGCCTATCAGATGTCTACACAGGTCAAATAGGAGCATTGTTTTCTTGGCGAGCTCGGCTGCATTCTGGAAGCCCTGGGCTATGAGCATCACCTCCAGGGTGAGCCTCAGGTCGGGCTTCACGATGCTCACTGTTCGGAACTGGCTGAGCAGGTCCATGGGGATGCTGCACACCGCTGAGTTGAAGCTCAGCAGCTTGTCTGGGTTGCCAGGCTTCACCTATTAAAACATACTATTGTTAAAATATATCACAAAGTCTACCAAATATACAACTAATATATATCTGGTTATTTTTCTTTTATAATATTCTATTTCAGAGATTATTCTCTGTTCCCAGAGAGTAATGGAATTAAGACCAATTAAATCAAACTGATACAAAAGTAAATTATTTCTGTGTCCTCTGCCTGCGACTGTACCTACCTTTATTCCAGTGTAGATGACAGCGAAGCAAGCGCCCTCTGCCTGCGACTGTACCTACCTTTATTCCAGTGTCGATGACAGCAAAGCAAGCGCCCTCTACCTGCGACTGTACCTACCTTTATTCCAGTGTCGATGACAGCGAAGCAAGCGCCCTCTACCTGCGACTGTACCTACCTTTATTCCAGTGTCGATGACAGCGAAGCAAGCGCCCTCTGCCTGCAGCTGTACCTCCTCAGTATGGAGGTGCACGGCGCCCTTGCCAGCCCTCATAGCATCGTATATAGAGGCCAGTAGCTGTGCACAGACACTCAGTACCTCAGGCTTCACATTTATAATATTGTTCAGACAAATCCAGGCTCCTGCAATCATAGAACGACAATCATCTCCTTCTCACTTCAAGATCAATTTGTGCTAATAGTGTGCTAATCAACATTCTAAATCTACTTAGTTTTGAATCAGGAACTGTCTGATAATTAAATGTAGTGGGACTTACCAGTGGAGGCATAACCTCTGAAGATGTCCTGCAGCAAACTGCTGTCCAGGTTCTTGGTGCAGTTGAAGTTATAGAGAGGCCGGCCCATGGCATGGCTCAACTCATTGATGATATTCAGCTGCCCGCTCCCCTGAAACACAAATCATCCTTATACACCTCAAGAAACCCTATATTGTGTACACTTCTGACATAAGAAACCCTATATTATGTACACCTCTGACACAAGAAACCCTATATTATGTACACTTCTGACATAAGAAACCCTATAATGTACACCTCTGACACAAGAAACCCTATATTATGTACACCTCTGACACAAGTCATCCTATACTATGTACCTTGACTAAAGTCACCCTATACTACAAACACCTCTGATTCAAGTTCCCTATAAATCTGACAAAAATTATCCTAAATTTTGTACACCTGATACATTCACCCTATATGACATAACATAAGTCACCCCTCAAGTACTTACACCTATGACAGTCACCCTATGCTATGTACACCTTGGACCCAAGTCACCCTATATTACTTACACCTCTGACAAAAGTCACTCTCTGCTATGCACCTCTGATAAAAGTCACACTATACTTTGTACACCTCTGATACAAGTCAAATTACTCCCCATACACCCCTGACACAAGTCATCCTATAATGTGCATTACCAGTAAAACCAGTCTTCCTTTATTTATACCTGAAACACTAGTCCTTTTTTTCTGACAATAATAATCCTTACTACAGTGTGTAGCTGTAAGTCAATTTGTACAGTCTATTAGCACCTGCACCTGTCTCAAATATACAGGGGCTTTGGGAAATGTATGAAATGATCATCTTGTCTATCCAGCTGAAGTCTATGCTCAGGTAACAAATGAGGCGATGTTGTACGTACTGCAGGCCCCATGACAAGGCTGGCCATGTTGGACTTCATGCTGTTGATGATAGTCAGGAAGGCACGCTCCGTCAGTGGAGTAATCACTTCCCGGTTACACGCTCCCTGGTACTCAAACCCATACTCAAACTGATGCTCCAAGCACTGAAAACAAACCATCCTCTATATTATACAACAGTCAAAAATATGTTAAGATTTAAAATGTTTAACGTTAGGGGGAACAGGGACGCTTCATGCAGAGGATCACAGGTGTATGAAATGTGTTGTTGATGGTTGCTAAGATACCAACAAGTAAGACGTCACTATTTCATTGATAAATAACCAAA
The DNA here is from genome assembly GCA_949316495.1 of Amphiduros pacificus. Taxonomy (NCBI): domain Eukaryota; kingdom Metazoa; phylum Annelida; class Polychaeta; order Phyllodocida; family Hesionidae; genus Amphiduros; species Amphiduros pacificus. The sequence continues at coordinate 28,249,006 of OX439006.1, read as the reverse complement.
GCACCATTATGACGTCATTGCTTCTTCAACTACATGAAATAGTGCACCATTATAACCCATCAAAGCTAACTAAATAGATAACATATTTCTGTTGAAAAAGAATCAATGTTTTTATATACATATGGAAACATCATTTTGTAATCTTTTATGACTAATCCAATAGCCAGTAGCTGCTGCATTTGACCTCATCACTGCCCAGTGATACAAAAAAGAAAGTTTACAAAATATCATATTTCTCAAAATTTCCCACGCTTTTTATGACAAAATTGAGAAGTTTTGCAATTTTAATTACCATATTTTAAGAACAGGTTTATTCCAAATATTATTCTAATAAATTTAAATAGAGGGAATTTTGATTAATGGTCTTTATTTTGAGATATCTAACTTTCTTCAAATTCAAGTCAAAAATTACCAAATGGTGTCAGAAATTTACATTTATTTGAATAATTTTATTTACAAAAACACAAATTACTTGAATTATAAGACGTCTTTTAAAATTCTGTCTATTTAAACTAAATAACATGATTCTAGCAAAAGATCAATGTCTTAGTTCTGCAGATTGTTAGTGTAGTTATTCCCAAAAATGTTTTTCAAGTTAGCTCTATCCCTTCTTTAATTGTTACAAAAAAAAACATCTTTTTCTGATTTTTGCTTCAACTTTAAATCTAAAATGATTAAAAATAATAAATTTTTAAAAACAAATTAAAAATCAAATCAAAAGAAAAATCAATCCCGAAGCATTTGATACATTAAAGGCTGAAATCCGTTTTGTAGTTATTTTCATACAAAGCAATTATCTTGTACCATGTCATTTTTTGTGGTTCAAATGACTTTTTTTGGCGGGAAAAAAGAACTTTAGAAGACACTGTTCCCCCTAACGTCAAGATCATTTCAACCCAAAATACCATACCTAGGACATGTCAATCAATATATTGACTTTTCTGGTTTAAAATAACAACTTTTTTTTTTTCATTATGTCCAAATATTGATGCCATCTCAACCATTCGATTCAATAAAAACTAGTACAACCTTCAGATCACATATTCCCATATTAACTAGAGTTACCTTGACTTGCACCCCGTGGGTCTCCTTGTCGAAGCTGTAGAGGAGCTGCATCTTCCAGTCGATGGAGTCGGCGAGGCCCTTGTTGCCCGCCTGGTGGAGGTCATTGAGTCTATGCAGGATGTCTCTCTTGTGGGCCAGCAGGGCGATGAGGGAGCTGATCTTATGGAGCTGACTCGGGAAGAGGACGAGCTTCACGTCGGACACGTCCATTTCTTCCTCCTCTTCCTCCTCCTCTTCCTGCTTCACTATCAGAGGGATCTCCCCGATGTTCATCGTATCCACGGGCTCGGCCGCCGTGGGATCCAGCAACGCTACAAGACATCAACAACACAGCTAAAATATCTATAAGTCTCCCTGAAGTTCATCGTATCCCCAGGCATGGCTGTCATGGGATCCAGCAACGCTACAAGACATCAACAATACAGATAAAATATTTATAAGTCTCCCCGATATTCATCGTATCCACGGGCTCGGCTGCTGTGGGATCCAGCAATGCTACGAGATAACAACAATACAGCTAAAATATCTATAAATCTCCCCGATGTTCATCGTATCCACGGGCTCGGTCGCCGTGGGATCCAGCAACGCTACAAGACATCAACAACACAGCTAAAATATCTATAAGTCCCCCTGATGTTCATCGTATCCACGGGCTCGGCCGCCGTGGGATCCAGCAACGATACAAGACATCAACAACACAGCTAAAATATCTATAAGTCTCCCCGATGTTCATCGTATCCACGGGCTCGGCTGCCGTGGGATCCAGCAACGCTACAAGATAACAACAATACAGCTAAAATATCTATAAGTCTCCCTGAAGTTCATTGTATCCATGGTCTCGGCCGCCATGGGATCCAGCAATGCTACAAGATAACAACAATACAGCTAAAATATCTAAAAGTCTCCCCGATATTCATCGTATCCACGGGCTCGGCCGCCGTGGGATCCAGCAACGCTACAAGATATCAACAATACAGCTAAAATATCTATAAGTCTCCCCGATGTTCATCGTATCCACGGGCTCGGCCGCCGTGGGATCCAGCAACGCTACAAGATAACAACAATACAGCTAAAATATCTATAAGTCTCCCTGTAGTTCATCGTATACACGGGCTCGGCCGCCGTGGGATCCAGCAACGCTACAAGACATCAACAACACAGCTAAAATATCTATAAGTCTCCCTGAAGTTCATCGTATCCCCAGGCATGGCTGTCATGGGATCCAGCAACGCTACAAGATAACAACAATACAGCTAAAATATCTATAAGTCTCCCTGTAGTTCATCGTATACACGGGCTCGGCCGCCGTGGGATCCAGCAACGCTACAAGACATCAACAACACAGCTAAAATATCTATAAGTCTCCCCGATGTTCATCTTATCCACGGGCTCGGCTGTCATGGAATCCCGCCACAAGGCAACAACACAAATTTAATTCAACAAGGTGATCCTTGCAATAATATCTATAAATTATTTGTTTGTTTTACAGTTTCTAAGCTACAACAAAGGCAAGCTTACATGTATCTTCAGCGTCCTGCATCTTCTCACCCTCTTCTGGGATGGGCGGGTTGTCGAGGTCCAGTGTGGAGCCTTTCTGGTTGGTAGGTTGGCCGCTACGATGAGTTCCCAGGTTGGACTGTGTCTCTGACTGAGTTTCACTTCGCATCTTTTGTGACTGAGTAACTGTAATGAAAACCTCCAATCACAACATGTATTCCCAATATTTACATAAATCATTATATATTTCAAAATGTCTTCATCCATAAGAAATACAAATAGTAATAAATAATATTAACTTCATAATATAAGAGGGGCAGAACCAGGGTTCTGTTTTTATTATGAAGACAAATAAAAGATAACAACAGGAGTCCATGGATCCCTAACGTTGAAGTCGAGTTTGTACAGTTTCTGTGAAAGTTTCCGACTAAAAATCCATGAGAATTCACCAGCCAGACATTACAGTTCTCATATTGGGCGAGTACAACATTGTTTTGGCCTTGGATGATCTTCTGTGGTCATGCCTTTATCTGACAACAATTATGGTGTCCACAGAAACATGTACCAAACTACACCTATATCATTGTGACATCACATCTGGTTTATATCTAGCTATACTTTACTGCACTATATCATTATGACATCATAGCTGGTTTACATCTAGCTATACCCTATACCCTACTGCACTATATCATTGTGACATCATATCTGGTTTATAGAGGTCTATCTCTCCAGGCTGTAGTAATCTACTGCACTATTTCATTATTACATCACATCTGGTTTATAGAGGTCTATCTCTCCAGGCTGCAGTAATCTACTGCACTATATCATTTTGACATCATATCTGGTTTATAGAGGTCTATCTCTCCAGGCTGTAGTAATCTGCTACACTATTTCATTATGACATCACATCTGGTTTATAGAGGTCTATCTCTCCAGGCTGTAGTAATCTACTGCACTATATCATTGTGACATCATATCTGGTTTATAGAGGTCTATATCTCCAGGCTGTAGTAATCTACTGCACTATTTCATTATGACATCATATCTGGTTTATAGAGGTCTATATCTCCAGGCTGTAGTAATCTACTGCACTATTTCATTATGACATCACATCTGGTTTATAGAGGTCTATATCTCCAGGCTGATACTCTATGCTTACCTTCACTGTCACCTTTTTTTTTCCTGGCCTGCGTCTCCTTCTCGTCCCCGAGGCCCTTCAGCATCACCACAGTTGCCTTGAGGCTCTCTACCACCTTATCCACACATAACTGAAACAAACATTCACAAAATATCAAACCTGTGGTATTTGCTAAAACATAACCCTATGGGTTGATAGCTCTGCTGACTTTAATGAATACACATGAACTGAGATAAAGTGCAATAAGCAACCAGGTTATGATTTTCCATACAAGATCCCAATTCAGTTTTGATGAGATATTCATTAATATTTTAAAAATCATTATCTTGTTACCAATGCAATATTTCATGCACAAAATTTGTGATTTATTCAAAAATCTAATAGCTGTCAGCTAAGTTGTCAAGGAGGCTGTCATTTTGAATAACATAGCCAATGAGAATCAAGATAACAAGTTGGGGCCAAATTTGATATTTAACATGCATTTTGATTTTTCAAAACCATCATCTGCTCAAGTCTGCTATTGAAAAGGATTTATATGATCATTTAGGAAGAAATCTTCAAAAAATTACAAAAAAGCAATGATATGCATAGCTCTAAGCCATTGATATATGTTTGTTCACTTTTGATGGTTGTGAGATTTTGCATGCACACAAATTTTGAATTCAAGGTCAATGTGTCAAGGTCAAAGGTCACATGACTAAAATTGTATGAGAAGGCACAGCTTTAACGTAAGACATTTCTGTATACCAAGTTTTAATATCCTGTAATAAGTGGTTGCTGAGATATGCTCAAAACAAAATTTGTGACCTCAAGGTCACTGCACTAAGGTCAATGGTGACATCACTAAGATTTGAAGGAATCTGAATCTTCATCTATATATCCACCTTTATATAAAATATGAAAGATATAATACTGGTAGTTTTGGAGAAGAAGATTTTTAAAGAAATGTTGACAGACAAACACAGACGGACAGACAGACGGACAGACATTTCCCCTCCTCCTAAAGCTCTGCGCGCTAAAGTCTCAGCAGAGCTAAAAACTGACATATAATGGATTATAATTGTAAAACCTGATATATTGTTAAATAAAGTATTCTGTTTAAATAATTAGTATCTCTTTGTTTATGAATAATAAAATGAATCTTCATGAATAAAACTGATTTTTAACAGAATGGCAGCATATTGACCTGTAGAGCATTTTGTGTTCCGCTGTCCTGCTCCTTGAGGGCACCACCTATCTGCTCTGACAGCTGTATCTGGGTGGAGAGGTAGACAATCTCTGCCGTATGATCCAGAGTCCATGACTTCTGGGTAGGTTCCAGAGCATCTCCCTCCTGGGTAGCAGGGCGGGACTGACCTTGCCTCGATTCCTGTCTGCTTCCGGATCTGCTACCAGTTCTGCTACCGGAACGACTTCCAGCTTTCTCTATAAAATTCCAATGTAAATTGTCATCTTCTGGTTGTAAATATAAAAAATAAGAAAAAATTAGAAAATAGAAAAAATATATAAAATTAAAAATAATATAAGAAAATAAATCAATAATAAAAAAAATGATTGAATGAATGAATAAATAAAACAAAACAAATACATGAAAACATAAAAACATGAAAACATATAGAAATATAAAAAAATTTATTTAAATTGAAAAAATAAGTAAAAAATAAATAAAGAAAACAAAACAAAGAAAACCCCCCCCAAAAAAAAAATAATAATAATACAGAATGAGTTGCACCTCTGGAGCTTTGCCGGCTGTTCTGGCCTGACTTCCTGTCTGGTAGCGCCACCCTCCTGGCTCCGGCGCTGTGAATCTCCCGGACAGGCCGGGGCTTCTCCACACCCAGGGCCACTGCCAGCTGGTAGCGCAGAGATCCTCGAATGTTCTGCAGCAAGGAGGACAACCAACTTTCGATCGCTCCCTCACACATCACCGGCTACAAGCATAAATAAAACGCGTTTATATACCACGGTCATTGCCCAGTTCTGTCTTCATGAGTTATTGCCAGAATTTCAAACTTCATGTGAGAGTAGTAACACATTATTTAATTTAAAATAGACAATATGATCCTCACCAGTTTAAAGAAGAGTTTTTCACCCAGAGCACTTTGCACTCCGGTGATATGGAAGAGACACTTCTCACTCTCGTCAAGTTCCTCGTACACCAGACTGCCTATGTTCTCAAACAGCTTGTTGATGTAGAGATTCACCTGCTTCAAGTCATACCCTGGAATCAATCAATATACTTATATACTTATATGACCCAGGAATCAGTCACCACATTTTTACTATGACCCTAAAATCAATCAATCACTACACTATACTATGACCCTGTAGACAATCACCACACTATACTATGACCCTGTAGACAATCACCACACTATACTTTGACCCTGTAAACAATCACCACACTATACTATGACCCTGTAGACAATCACCACACTATACTATGACCCTGTAGACAATCACCATGCTATACTATGACCCTGTAGACAATCACCACTCTATACTATGACCCTGTAGACAATCACCATGCTATACTATGACCCTGTAGACAATCACCATGCTATACTATGACCCTGTAAGCAATCACCACACTATACTATGACCCTGTAGACAATCACCATGCTATACTATGACCCTGTAGACAATCACCATGCTATACTATGACCCTGTAGACAATCACCATGCTATACTATGACCCTGTAAGCAATCACCACTCTATACTATGACCCTGTAAACAATCACCACTCTATACTGTGACCCTGTAAACAATCACCACACTATACGGTGATCCTGTAAACAATCACCACACTATACTGTGACCCATTAAACAATCACCACACTATACTGTGACCCATTAAACAATCACCACACTATACTATGACCCTGAAATCAATCACCACACTATACTGTGACCCTGTAAACAATCACCACACTATACTGTGACCCTGTAAACAATCACCACACTATACTGTGACCCTGTAAACAATCACCACCCTATACTATGACCCTGTAAGCAATCACCACACTATACTATGACCCTGTAAGCAATCACCACACTATACTATGACCCTGTAAACAATCACCACACTATACTATGACCCTGTAAACAATCACCACACTATACTGTGACCCTGTAGACAATCACCATACTATACTATGACCATGTAAACAATCACCACACTATACTATGACCCTGTAAACAATCACCACACTATATATGACCCTGAAAACAATCACCACACTATACTATGACCCTGTAAACAATCACCACACTATAATATGACCCTGTAAACAATCATGGTTGGAGGCACTGACCATTGCAGACAATGTGCAGGACATCCTCCATGGACAGGAAGTAGAATCGTGGGAAGATCTGTCGGCGTTTGTCCATGTGTCGCAGCAGAGAACGTCGGCAGTGCTCCAGGTCTCCATTCATCTTCTGCAGGATGCTCAAGATATCTGAAACCACGGCATGACAAGTATGGCCAACTTATTTCAAGATTTTTTTGATTTAATACAATTAAAATAACTATCACAGATATAAATTCAATATGTTTGTTTTTCAAATGATGAATGCTTTCGATAGTACTTTACTTTACGACAACAACTGAGGTGTATTTCTGCAAACATAATTCAAACAAAGTTTCAAGGTCATCATTGATATGTAAATGTATGCATCTTGTGATCTTATTTTCTTTGTGTTTGCTTTGAGGAGCAGATTGTCATGTCTTACTTTTTCTCTGACAGCACTGCAGGACATTGGGGTTTTTCTCTGTGGCTCTCATCAGAAGACGGAAGTCTCGGTTGACGGCAGAGAAGAGATTTGCATCATGGGATAGCGCTTGGCGTACATCTGTCCCTGAGAACACCTGAAAAATATCAGCACTCTTTAACCACTGCACACTTAAGCTTAAGCACTTAGGATAAATATCTAATGATATTGTCACTTTTATTATTTACTAATTATTTCCATTGAGTTTATGAAAAGCACCCTGTTATCTTGACTGCATGAAAAATATTTAATCAACTAACCAACCATAAATGCTTATGTTAAAAATAGATTTGAACAGCGGCTATATAACTTACTTCTTCGAGTTCTGTCCACTTCTCCTGCACATCTAGCCAGGCACTGAGGACAGCCTCTATGGTCTGTAGACGTTTCTGCCACTTGAGCACCTCATCCAGGAAGGACCCCGCTGCACTAGAGCTCTGCATTGCTTGCAGTGTCACCTGGTGGCCTTCTAGCTCCTCAAAGATAGGCTCAGTCTTGTCCAGCAAACACAGCAGCCCAGAGTCCTGAAATACATCCCCATCACAGACATTAAACATCAAACTTTCAAATCAGAATGAATAAAATAACTAGATTGAAAAAAATTAGTTGAGTCAATATAAATGGGAAGTATGTGATAAACTGTTCACGGCATTTTGGCAGAGTTTTTGTGCAATCTGAAGGCTGTCAGAGAGAGGCAGACCCTTGCTAGATACAATCAGGGTGGGCACACCCCAGGTGGATAGACCCTAGGTGGACAGACCCTAGGTGGACAGACCCTAGGTAGACAGACCCTAGGTGGACAGACCCTAGGTGGACAGACCCTAGGTGGGCAGACCTTAGGTGGATGTGGAATATGGACTCACGTCTGCTATGTTGAGGAGACTGGCAGGAAGCGAGGCTACGCTGCCGGCACGCCGGGTGCGACTCAGGGAACTCTGGGTAGAGATGCGACTGTTTGCTCGGTTTTGAGGACCACGACTCGCGCTGGATGTGTTCAGGTTGTGAGACTCACTTTGATGAGATCCAGCCTCACTCTGGTTGTCCTGCAATAATATCATCAAAAAAAAATTGTGAAATGGTGTTTTTACGACCCTCTCAGCAACTATGGCCATATCACGTCAACTTCCGAGCCTTTTAACCAGTGTGAAAGTAAGACTGCCGGCAGTGGGAGTCGAACCGACTACCTCCCGTCCTCCACTTATATTACCATTAAAGGCACAGATCCTACACTCTACCAACTGTGCTAGTGGGGCCGGTTATAATATCATCAAACAGATCCTCACAACTTAAAATCACCAACAGCACATTTACACAATCAATGTAATACAACAACTCTTTGTCTATGGATTAAATAACAATAACATCTATTCGGGAATAAATTTGAAAGTAACTCACTGTTTCTTTGGAGTCGGGTTCCTTGGCAGACATAGCTGTCACAGTCTTGGTGCGGACATGTTCTCGCAGCTCAAATATCTTGCTGAGCCACACTTCCTCGTAGGTCTTGAGGGACTGTTCTATGGAGAGGTCCTTGACTGCACGCTGCACTATTGCCCGCACATCATCCACATGCCCTGTGGTAAAAAAAAACAGTAAACAATTTTTAAATCCCCTTCTTTTGTCTTGTGTCTGTATCATGAATGTGACAGTGCTAACCAGAGTCTTGGTATTCTGGTGTATATTTGGAAAAAAATTGACAATAGATCATATAAAAGTTATTTGCAAAAAGAAATATTCCAGAGGCTGATATACATGATACAAGATTGCTTACTTTGTAGACCGAGACTCAAAAGTTCTCCAAGTGTCATTCGTTTTAGTGTGTCGTTATCTATCTGGATGGCGCCACCTGTCACCCTGACTAGCTGCTTCCAGTGCCGTGTCCTCATGGCCGAGTTACTCAGGTCGTCAATCAGCGGCAAACATGCCTGAAACCATCACACATATACATCAGATACAGTTAAAGATCTAAATATTTCAACTTAAAATCTTCTGATTCACTTTCAGGCTGCAACTTTGTTCTTCAGAATTCAAGTTTACCAATTGCAGATAATGAAATATATTGTCTTTTTTGTATGAAACTCTTAGAGCAATAGTAAATATATGTAATAATATAGACTATATTTAAACAACTTGCATATATAGCGATCAGAGAGGACAAGGGCTGGTGTGTATACGTCAGATACTGTTAAATATTTTATATATCTTTCTGAACCTGAAACAATTAAGGGGTAGTTTCTGGTAAATTATGGGTTTAAATCATGGTGGCCCCATCTAGAGTGATACGACCAACTGACCTGGATTGTAGTGATGGACTCATGGAGTCCCATGTACACGTCCCATGTGAATATATCTTCTGGCAGGGACTTAACGATATCTAGCTGTTTATTGGTCTCGTCACTTAGGAACTTAGTGTTCATCTTCTGCCACCGGTGGCGCTTCCATTCCGTCTGCTGGTCCTCTATGCTCCGCACCGTCTCCCACACCTCCTTCAGGTTATCAAGGTCGTGATGACATCTGCACAGCAAACAAAAATATAATCGCCATCTTGCACAGTGTCAAGGAAGACTCTGCAGTTTGGAAGATATAAGAGCTGCGTGTGTGGTGAATTTTCCTGTATCGAATATATCTTATTTATGCATTAAAAAAATTGGTAGGTGGCTTTCTTCACAATTTGTATTTTATTCTTTTACATATTAAAAAAATAACAATTAACAATAGGAAAGATATTTATAAATTCAAAAATAACTCGATAATATGAATATAGACATAGGGCATGATACTGACTGTGGGAGGAGTGCGAAGTTGACGACATTCGCCTCGAGGAGCTCCTGCAGTTCTATGAGGTCCTGTGCCTCGTTCTCCAGCACCTCGAGCTGACTCTTGTACTGGTCTATGGTAACCCAGGCATCCCCGATGCTGCAGTCACGACTGTACACCTCCGAGCCCTCTAGGTCTGTGTTGAGGGCCTGTACACGCTCGCCAAATGCTGCCAGATCCGTGCTGATCCGGTCCGACTCCTCCTGGATACGAGGGCCTAGACGCTGCTTCGCTAGTGACACCTACAGAAATTGTTTAACTTAGATCAGACTTACCTAGACTATTCTATGCATGACGTCATGCTGTTAAGAAAGTAAACTCATAAAGATTGGTTGTTATAGGCAATCAGGCTGACACATGATGAGATGAAGCGCTACCTTTGTCTTTAGGTTGTTCCATCTGCCAGGAGCAGCATCAAATAGTTTCTGTGTAGAATCGGGAAGTTTCTGTCCGTACTTCTTGACAAGGAGTACAGTGCGATGCATAGCAGCGAACTTCCCATCCATCTCTGACTGCTGGGCTGATACCTGCAACACGATCCTAGCATTACTCCTTAGTAATCACTCCCTGATCACCTGATCCTAGCATTACTCCTTAGTAATCACTCCCTGATCACATGATCCTAGCATTACTCCTTAGTAATCACTCCCTGATCACACGATCCTAGCATTAATCCCTGATCACCTGATCCTAGCATTACTCCTTAGTAATCACTCCCTGATCACACGATCCTAGCATTAATCCCTGATCACCTGATCCTAGCATTACTCCTTAGTAATCACTCCCTGATCGCCGATCCTAGCATTACTCCCTGATCACCTGATCCTAGCATTACTCCTTAGTAATCACTCATGCTAGCAACCTAATTAATGCTGGACCTCAAGCTAACAACCTAATTAATGCTGGACCTCAAGCTAACAACCCAATTAATGCTGGACCTCAAGCTAACAGCCTAATTAATGCCCCTAAATATTTTCTGTGGGAGATTTATATTTGGGAAATCTGATATCATAAAATAACGCAGCAGTTAGTCTTATAATGGGGACATACACTAATGCATCTTAACATCTTTCATACCTTAAAGCAACTTGTTTATGGCTTATCTTTGAGGATTTTGGCTTTTCATTCACACGCTGAACAGATGTTGATCAATGCAGACTATTTGTTCAAGTTGGGCATATCTTTCCAAAAATATCTGTGAAAAGTGTTTAAGCTCTCTTAAATTATATTCATATCATTTGTGTTTATTGCCTTAGGTTAGGTTATTTTTATATTTGAGATAAATTATTCTATAAGTATGATTGTCTAGTTAATTACTATGTGACTGTACTTCTTTTTCCTGAAGCTGAACTGTTTTGAACATTAAATGTTTCCTTAAAGAAATATTAGTCCTATGTGTGTGCATGGTCATTGCAGTTATGGCATTTAGTCCACATTTATAGTAGTCATGGTGTGGGCCATCACAATCAGGTAGTCAGTGAGGTCGGTATCACTGAGGTCAGTTGGTTTATTGTCACTGAGGTCAGGATGGTCAATGTCTGTGAGGTAAGTGAGATTGTGCCAGGTTGGGTCAGGGTGATCACTGAGGTCAGGTTGGCCATTGAGGTCAGGGTGGTCACTGAGGTCAGGTTGATCACTGAGGTCAGGTTGGCCATTGAGGTCAGGGTGATCACTGAGGTCAGGGTGGTCACTGAGGTCAGGGTGGTCACTGAGGTCAGGGTGATCACTGAGGTTAGGGTGATTACTGAGGTCAGGGTGGTCACTGAGGTCAGGGTGATCACTGAGGTCAGGGTGATCAATGAGGTCAGGGTGATCAATGAGGTCAGGGTGATCACTGAGGTCAGGGCGGTTACATGTATCAGGGTGGTTAGCATCAGTGAGGTCAGTGGATTATGTGTCATGGTGGTCAGCGAGGTCAGTATCAGTAAGGTCAAGGTCGGTGCTGCCGTTACGATAATGAAGCCTGGCTCTGTTGCTATTTATTACTTACCCCTGGTCCCACTGGAACCTACATGTGTATATCACAAAACTATATTACAAAATCTCAAAAAAATTATTACTTCAAATGTTATGTACTGAACGTTAACTTAAGTAAGCAACAATTCAGTGAAGTTTTAAATATGTCACCTCCTAATCTGCAAATTAAAGTACAAACAAACAGAATGCCCTTAAATTGATCAATCTTAATTCTTCATGTTTCAACTCTATTGGTCCACACTAAATGGTAAGTTTAACAACATATAAAAAAGTTTTAAATTGCACATGTATAAAAATGTTAAATAGTAAATAAAAACAGACCAATATTACATAAGATACTGAAGAGAGCAGGGGAGCAAGTCACATGTGACATACAGAGCAGCAGAGGAAGTCTTGTGATATACAGGCCAGGGGAGCAAGTCTCCTGTGATATACAGGCCAGGGGAGCAAGTCACATGTAACATACAGAGCAGCAGAGGAAGTCTTGTGATATACAGGCCAGGGGAGCAAGTCTCCTGTGATATACAGGCCAGGGAAGCAAGTCTCCTGTGATATACAGACCAGGGGAGGAAGTCTTGTGATATACAGGCCAGGGGAGGAAGTCTCCTGTGATATACAGACCAGGGGAGCAAGTCTTGTGATATACAGACCAGGGGAGCAAGTCTCCTGTGATATACAGACCAGGGGAGCAAGTCACATGTGATATGCAGACCAGGGGAGGAAATCTTGTGATATACCGACCGGTAGAGAGACCTGTGTGATATATCATCATGTGAATGTATCTATTACCTCATTGAAGAGCCTCATCATCTTCATGAAGGATGCTGTGTCTCTCTCCTCTCCAGTGATGCCCTCTATCTCCGGCTCAATCCTCTTAAGGAACCCATCCAGCTTCTCCAGCATCCCTGACACCTGGTGGCAACAAAACACACCACATATAGATCGAGCCTCTATCAAAACACTTTGTAATACAGGTACTTATTTAGCACTTATTGTCTGATATTCTCTTTATAGTTTAAAGCTAATAAAGTGAAAGATAATTGGTACCTGATCGGAGAGATACTTGGTGAAGGTCCACATCCACTTGCTGGCACACGTCGTCAACACCTGCTTAATGGGCTGAAGGTCAACCCTCAACCACCCCACGTCCTGGTGGTCCTGTAACCCTTCTATCTCATCCCTCGCAGCCTGTAACCATCACAAAACATTAACTCCTACCACCCTCAGCCACCCCACTCCTACCACCCTCAGCCACCCCACTCCTACCACCCTCAGCCACCCCACCCCTACCACCCGCAGCCACCCCACTCCTACCACCCTCAGCCACCCCACCCCTACCACCCTCAGCCACCCCACTCCTACCACCCTCAGCCACCCCACTCCTACCACCCTCAGCCACCCCACCCCTACCACCCCACTCCAACCACCCTCAGCCACCCCACTCCTACCACCCTCAGCCACCCCACGCCTACCACCCTCAGCCACCCCACTCCTACTACCCTCAGCCACCCCACTATTACCACCCTCAGCCACCCCACTCCAAATACCCTCAGCCACCCCACTCCTACCACCCTCAGCCACCCCACGCCTACCACCCTCAGCAACCCCACTCCTACCACCCTCAGCCACATCACTCCTACCACCCTCACCCACCCCACTCCTACCATCCTCAGCCACCCCACTCCTACCACCCTCAGCCACCCCACGCCTACCATCCTCAGCCACCCCACGCCTACCACCCTCAGCCACCCCACTCCTACCACCCTCAGCCACCCCACTCCTACCACCCTCAGCCACCCCACTCCTACCACCCTCAGCCACCCCACTTCTACCACCCTCAGCCACCCCACTCCTTCCACCTCAGCCATCCCACTCCTACCAGCCTCACCCACCCCACTCCTACCATCCTCAGCCACCCCACTCCTACCACCCTCAGCCATCCCACTCCTACCAGCCTCAGCCACCCCACGCCTACCACCCTCAGCCACCCCACGCCTACCACCCTCAGCCACCCCACTCCTACCAGCCTCAGCCACCCCACTCCAAATACCCTCAGCCACCCCACGCCTACCACCCTCAGCCACCCCACGCCTACCATCCTCAGCCACCCCACGCCTACCACCCTCAGCCACCCCACCCCTACCACCTTCAGCCACCCCACTCCTACCACCTTCAGCCACCCCACTCCTACCACCTTCAGCCACCCCACTCCTACCACCCTCAGCCATCCCACTCCTACCAGCCTCACCCACCCCACGCCTACCACCCTCGGCCACCCCATCCCTACCACCCTCACCCACCCCACTCCTACCACCCTCACCCACCCCACTCCTACCACCCTCACCCACCCCACTCCTACCATCCTCACCCACCCCACTCCTACCACCCTCAGCCACCCCACGCCTACCATCCTCAGCCACCCCACGCCTACCACCCTCAGCCACCCCACTCCTACCACCCTCAGCCACCCCACTCCTACCACCCTCAGCCACCCCACTCCTACCACCCTCAGCCACCCCACTTCTACCACCCTCAGCCACCCCACTCCTTCCACCTCAGCCATCCCACTCCTACCAGCCTCACCCACCCCACTCCTACCATCCTCAGCCACCCCACTCCTACCACCCTCAGCCATCCCACTCCTACCAGCCTCAGCCACCCCACGCCTACCACCCTCAGCCACCCCACGCCTACCACCCTCAGCCACCCCACTCCTACCACCCTCAGACATCCCACTCCTACCAGCCTCAGCCACCCCACTCCAAATACCCTCAGCCACCCCACGCCTACCACCCTCAGCCACCCCACGCCTACCATCCTCAGCCACCCCACGCCTACCACCCTCAGCCACCCCACCCCTACCACCTTCAGCCACCCCACTCCTACCACCTTCAGCCACCCCACTCCTACCACCCTCAGCCATCCCACTCCTACCATCCTCGACCACCCCACGCCTACCACCCTCGGCCACCCCATCCCTACCACCCTCACCCACCCCACTCCTACCACCCTCACCCACCCCACTCCTACCATCCTCAGCCACCCCACTCCTACCACCCTCAGCCACCCCACGCCTACCATCCTCAGCCACCCCACGCCTACCACCCTCAGCCACCCCACTCCTACCACCCTCAGCCACCCCACTCCTACCACCCTCAGCCACCCCACTCCTACCACCCTCAGCCACCCCACTTCTACCACCCTCAGCCACCCCACTCCTTCCACCTCAGCCATCCCACTCCTACCAGCCTCACCCACCCCACTCCTACCATCCTCAGCCACCCCACTCCTACCACCCTCAGCCATCCCACTCCTACCAGCCTCAGCCACCCCACGCCTACCACCCTCAGCCACCCCACGCCTACCACCCTCAGCCACCCCACTCCTACCACCCTCAGACATCCCACTCCTACCAGCCTCAGCCACCCCACTCCAAATACCCTCAGCCACCCCACGCCTACCACCCTCAGCCACCCCACGCCTACCATCCTCAGCCACCCCACGCCTACCACCCTCAGCCACCCCACCCCTACCACCTTCAGCCACCCCACTCCTACCACCTTCAGCCACCCCACTCCTACCACCCTCAGCCATCCCACTCCTACCAGCCTCACCCACCCCACTCCTACCATCCTCGACCACCCCACGCCTACCACCCTCGGCCACCCCATCCCTACCACCCTCACCCACCCCACTCCTACCACCCTCACCCACCCCACTCCTACCATCCTCAGCCACCCCACTCCTACCACCCTCAGCCACCCCACGCCTACCATCCTCAGCCACCCCACGCCTACCACCCTCAGCCACCCCACTCCTACCACCCTCAGCCACCCCACTCCTACCACCCTCAGCCACCCCACTCCTACCACCCTCAGCCACCCCACTTCTACCACCCTCAGCCACCCCACTCCTTCCACCTCAGCCATCCCACTCCTACCAGCCTCACCCACCCCACTCCTACCATCCTCAGCCACCCCACTCCTACCACCCTCAGCCATCCCACTCCTACCAGCCTCAGCCACCCCACGCCTACCACCCTCAGCCACCCCACGCCTACCACCCTCAGCCACCCCACTCCTACCACCCTCAGACATCCCACTCCTACCAGCCTCAGCCACCCCACTCCAAATACCCTCAGCCACCCCACGCCTACCACCCTCAGCCACCCCACGCCTACCATCCTCAGCCACCCCACGCCTACCACCCTCAGCCACCCCACCCCTACCACCTTCAGCCACCCCACTCCTACCACCTTCAGCCACCCCACTCCTACCACCCTCAGCCATCCCACTCCTACCAGCCTCACCCACCCCACTCCTACCATCCTCGACCACCCCACGCCTACCACCCTCGGCCACCCCATCCCTACCACCCTTAGCCACCCCACTACTACCACCCTCAGCCACCCCACCCCTACCACCCTCAGCCACCCTACCCCTACCATTCTCAGCCACCCCACCCCTACCACCCTAAGCATCTCATCAAGAGTGAGGACATCTACCATAATAACTCTATCCACTCACCCTGTAGATGTCAATCTCTGTATCAAACTCATCAAGGGTTGGGACGTCAGCCTCGGTGATCTTGGACTTGTTGGGTTGTAGGAAGGACTTCTCTGCCGTTCCCACCAGCCCTGCATACTCTATGCTACTCTTGGCTGACGATGCTCTGTCCCCACAACAAACAGCATTAACATATCAACAACCAGCATCACCTGCCCATTAAAGGCCCCGTTCTATATAGGGATTACAGTCATGACAATGATTGGCTACTCTCCTTGGCATCGGGCTCAGTATATAACACCCTCTCCGATTATGCGATGAGATATGTTCAAGCAGGCCCGTTCCATAAGCCCCGCCCCCTGAATGTAACCAGATGCACGTTTTTCATTTTCTTTCATATTGCTTAAAATCACTATTCTGATGTTAATGTTTATCTATTTCCTTATTTGTTTTTAAATGAACTTATTTTCAAAATATGTCTATGCTGACAAACAAACAATTCATGGATGTTGAGAAATATTTGAATTGTACCTTGACTCCACAGATTTGCCAGAAGCAATCCTGCGCAGGTTGCTGGGTCCCGACTTCTGTACCCGAGACTCCCGCAATGGATTGGGGGACACAGTGCCTCGTAGAAACTCCTCAAAAGTCTCGTTGACATCCTGCAGCCACAGGAATGAGTAGTCTATGAACAGGTCCAGGAGGGTCTGAAAGGCAAAGAACATTTAGGTTAAATTTATTCTTTGATATATAAGACCGGAAGAAAAAAAATAAAAATAAAAAAATTATTCTTTGATATGGTAAGTTTGAAATTATATTCTATATTATGTGAGATTGACTTTTCCATGTCATTAACCTACCCTTTGATGTCTAATTAATTTACACTTAAATCCATCTATTAAGATTGTATACCTTGCAATGGTCTGCGTTCTCCTTCACTAGGCTGTTTATATGCATCACCAAGTCTTGCACTTCTTCATCCATTGATATGTAGTCCTGATAACTTCCCTGAAATATACATGTGCTAAAATTTGAAATATCATGTTAAGAGGCACAGGAAGAAAAACATGTATCAGGTTTGGGTTGAAAATTATGTAAAATTTAAGGCCATTAAAAGCATTCTTCTTATAAAGAATCACATAAATTGTTTTTTTATTCTTTTACAGATTCCACACAAAAGTAGCACAAAAAACAAAATAGCTTGCTTTTTTAATTCGGTTTTCTCATACCAGCTATTTAAAATGAGCAATTATGCTTATAGCACAAAGTATTAATGTAAATGTGCTTGTGAACAATATGATATCATAGTATACCAAAGCTTAGTACAATATAGAATACAAAAGCATGACATAGTATACCAAAGATTTAATTTGTTTGTTGTAACAATCTTTTTAGGCTATATCAGACTATATCATAGCTGATAGAAGCCTGTCACTGGGACTCAATGCCCTTCTTTTTAAAACGAGAGACTGGGGATCTTTCTTTTCTATTATTACATAGATATGATATCACAAACCAGCTTGAGTGAGAAACAACTCAGTAGCAAATATCCACTTTTCTTAACTTTCCCATCTGGGAATCGAATCCCATGACATCAAATCCCATAATATCGTATTTCATCACATAGCATTTATCTCAAAGCATACCATGGCCTAGCATTATGTCCCATGGAATATTATAACCTTCTATAGTATATAATGAGGTATATCACAACAATGCTGACTCGGATGAGCTCCTACCTTGCCACCCAGCATAGACACGAGGCCTCCCCTGCACAGGAAGTTGTTGAGCCAGTCATGGACGGCCTCCAGGACACTTTCATTCGAGGTACTCTCATCTAGTGGAGGCTGGAAAGCCACTTGGTTATCTATCAACTCCAGACGGATTGTCAAGATTGGGGCGGTCTGGTCCTAAACAGGAAATAACATAAAGTTACATGATTCATCATACAAATACTAAATATGAACATTAAAACTTTTGGGAAGCCACAAAAAAAACTTTGCTTTTATCAGTAGATTTCTGTTTTATATCTTAATAATATTCCTATCATGTATGTACACACATCCGGCTCGCTGACCAATCACGGCAGTTCAGACAATGGTGTGAGACAATGGCTATTATTTAGACGAATGAGAGAGAAGCTAACAAACGATTAACAGAAGTGTCCATAGTAACAATGGAGGGAAGCGGCGATCACCACATGTCTACATTTCAGCATTGCATAAGATGGCTTTCTCAGTACATCTGAGAAAAAAATGTTAATTGACAACAGACCAGACCAATTTTCAGTTGGAAAGCTATTATCAATGTGTTTTTATTCACAAATTACTTATATATTCACAAGTTATCCCTTGCTGCCACAGTGTGCACAAGACTGCTATGCAGGTTTAAGAGAAATATTTTTTGGTAGTCGAGATGGAATGCTCTATTTAACAAAGGGCAATGACTGTGTGTGCAAATCATTGCTTTTTTGTAATGTTCTTGAAAATTTCTGAAAATACCTGAAAATTACTTGATAAATGACTATTTTAAAGTATTTATCCAGCTTTGCAGAACAAGAAAAGTCAATGGGGTAAAAATAATTAACTGTTTGCCATTGTATAATTAACCGTTTGCCATTGTATTTTTCAAAGAATCATTAAAAAGATTTGAAAGAAATCTGACCATCATAGAAAATAAATAAAATTTACCCCTGACAATATCTAAGAACTCCACCTAATAGATTCAGAGAAGCTGACGAACAGACAGAATGACAGAAAATATTCCCACACTGAAAAAAAGAACACTAAAAACACTTTAATTCCAAAATAATTGTATTTTTCCTCATATCAAATGCAAGGAAAGACCTTTAAATTCACATATTATTCAGAGTAGTTCAGATAGAAAAGCGCCCCCTCCCATTGAGACTCTTACAATTATTTATCTCAGATATCTGGCCCATTGAGACTCTTACAATTATTTATCTCAGATATCTGTCCCATTGAGACTCTTACAATTATTTATCTCAGATATCTGTCCCATTGAGACTCTTACAATTATTTATCTCAGATATCTGTCCCATTGAGACTCTTACAATTATTTATCTCAGATATCTGTCCCATTGAGACTCTTGCAATTATTTATCTCAGATATCTGTCCCATTGAGACTCTTGCAATTATTTATCTCAGATA
Organism: Amphiduros pacificus; assembly: GCA_949316495.1. NCBI lineage: Eukaryota > Metazoa > Annelida > Polychaeta > Phyllodocida > Hesionidae > Amphiduros > Amphiduros pacificus. The sequence goes on along the minus strand of OX439006.1, from coordinate 28,229,064 downwards.
TCTGTCCTCGAAATAATGACAAATTCTGATTGAAACTCAGGCCAGTTTCTTATACACAATATACTTGACATGAATATGTCTTTACCAATATATTGATTTCTTTTGGGGGAATTTTGATGTGGACAGAAGACGATGTGTTTTCTGGGTTACATCAACTTAGTTTAAAATCGAATAAAACCATTTAATCAAATAAAACCACTTTAATAATAATTTCTGAGATAATTTCTGATCAATAACTGTGCTTATCGTACTAATTTATTTCAATTAAAAAAATTAACAAATCAAATATAGCCATTATATATTGATATATTACTACGATAACAAAAACCATGGACTTTGATCAGTCTTATTGCGCATGTGACTTGAACAAGAAAAACTACGCATTAAGAAATAGACATTACCTTTAATCATGAACAGCTATGAGGTAACTAACTTTCAAATATTGATTTATTGAACTTATTTTCTCAAGTAGTGTTGACATTGTGATAAGAGCAAAATTAAAATAATAATGATCAATATATTGTTCAGACATGAAGTATCCAAATTGATTTTTTCCCCCCAGGAATTTCAATATGGACGTTATGTTGAGAAAGGTACTACCATCCGCAACTCAGGCTGGCCTCAATACCAGAAAATATTGGATGATCCTACCATCCGCAACTCAGGCTGGCCTCAATACCAGAAAATATTGGATGATCCTACCATCCGCAACTCAGGCTGGCCTCAATACCAGAAAATATTGGATGATCCTACCATCAGCAACTCAGGCTGGCCTCAATACCAGAAAATATTGGATGATCCTACCATCAGCAACTCAGGCTGGCCTCAATACCAGAAAATATTGGATGATCCTACCATCAGCAACTCAGGCTGGCCTCAATACCAGAAAATATTGGATGATCCTACCATCAGCAACTCAGGCTGGCCTCAATACCAGAAAATATTGGATGATCCTACCATCTGCAACTCAGGTTGGCCTCAATACCAGAAAATATTGGATGATCCTACCATCTGCAACTCAGTTTGGCCTCAATACCAGAAAATATTGGATGATCCTACCATCAGCAACTCAGGCCGGCCTCAATACCAGAAAATATTGGATGATCCTACCATCAGCAACTCAGGCTGGCCTCAATACCAAGAAATATTTGATTATACTGCCACCAGCGAACCAAGAGGGTCTCAACATCAGCCAACAGAGGGCATCGTGATCAACCTCACTGAAGACGTGCAGGAGAGATCTGAGGAGTTGAATATTCAGGAAGTGGAAGCTCAGTCCCTGGAGGATATGGCCACTGGCATACCAGGCTGGCCTCAACATCAGCCAACATTCTAAATATTCTGGGCCAGCATTTCTTTACATGCACAAAATATTGATGTAATACGTATACTTTTTCATATTTACATTTATCATAAACTTGGGCAAGATTCCTTTTTTCACCTATTGTGATTCCTGCCTGTGTTCAAACTAATTTGAAAATGTTTGATAAAAAGATGTAATACATATTACCAGGAATATCATGTTATATAAGGATATTTAACCGTTCCAGTGCAGAAGATTAAAACATTTAATGGGCCATAGTCAGGGGTGCATACGCATGTATTATGTTGGGGGCAAAATCAATTCTGATTGTGGTAACCAAGATGTGAATGTGCTAAATCCAAGATGGCCTCAAAATATCTGAAGGACTGAACATGTGATTCATTGTTAGTTACTGGGTGGAAAGAAAATAATGTCATCTTGAATAATTCCATATCAAATTACAGCAATCAAGGATAAGAGGAGATGAGAGGAATTTTCTAAATGTTAAAAAATATGATGGCTGGCTACATCTATTTCAATAAAATATATCTTTATTTTAATCACTATGATCATCTATCAATGAAGATGTTTTAAAAGGAAATGAAGATGACAGATTTTAAGCAATGGTCATAATTCTGATGAGAATAGTCTGCAAAAAAAATTTGAATGGTCTAAATCAAATCATTCTGTACAGATGCTCTGGTAAATATGAGCCCACATTCTCAGAACTTGTTTTACCTTAGTATCATTGATTTGTTCTGGTTAAAGTATTGGCATTTATTTCATGGTTACATTTCTTTAAGCATGTTTATTGTGTAGGTAACCAAGCAATAGATTAGATCTCGCCTGCCCAGTTTGTTTTAATATTTGTTTTACCGGTATGTGTTTTTGTTCTTCGTTTATTCCACTGTTTATTTCAAAGTTAATCCTATCATAATCATAGTGAAGTAGGTGCTATTCATGGTGTAGGGTCAATTCATCAAAACTGAAGCTTTAATATTTACATTTTTCTATGAAAATTGCAAAACTGACTTGATATCTGTAAAGACATGTAAATTTTGTCAATAAAATAGATGACAAATCTGACTTTCATGGAGTTTTCTATTGAAAGACTTCAAAAAATCAAAGGCCTGAAAGCCTTGGACCTTTGATGAGCCTTGGTTTTTGGTAACAGCAGATCAGATCAACCTGAGTAATATTGGGGTCCATATGCACTTTTTCTGTGTTATATTTTTATTTTATTTCATTTAACTTTATTGTGTCACAATAGTCACAACTAGTTGACTCATAACTTGCTGAATTTAACCTCACTTTCAAGATGGCAGCCATTGTAACATGAATGGGGGTGCCCATTAAATATATTGAATAATATCATCCACACATTTCAAACTTGATTATGGCTTTGAACATATGAACATATCCTTAGCCTTGATAACGACACCGGTAAAAAAAATAGGACTAATAATAACAAGTTTCCGATAGTGCCTACGATGAGTTTGCATGATAATTTTCCAACATATTTCCTTATACAATAGGTGCAACTGCTTTAACTACCATGCCCTATTCAACTTTTTAATCCCCATGAGTGTTCCTAACCCCAGTATTTCACCTGAAAGTCAGGTATAATTGCTTTTGAAAAAAAAAACAAGTTTTGTTTTTACTCTCAATCAAATAGTGATCTCCTATTTATTGGAACCCTAGCAAAGGTTGATAAACTAAAGATATGTTCCATACTTGTTCCCCCTAATGTCGCTCCAGCTTGATCTGAGGTTGGCCGAGTTACAGCCCCCTCTTGTTCCCCCTAATGTCGCTCCAGCTTGATCTGAGGTTGACTGAGTTACAGCCCCCTCCATCAAGAAAGGATATATGGACCCTCATAGTATAAAAAAGATTCATAAGGGATGGAAACAGTCAAGATCTGAAGGAGAGTCTACTCACGTCTTCTCTGTTGGCTCTGACGATCTGTGTCAGCATACATTTTAGGGACAATATGGTGGTTTGTTTGAGGCCCTCAAGGACGATAGCGTCTACATAGTCCACATAATCCTGCCAGGCTGGCGACGCCTCGCTGATCTGCACACTCTGCCAGCAACAGAAAATCACAACTCAGTTATTGCACCCAAAATTTCTGCCTTATTTATAAGTTCCTTACATCATTATAAAAAATATATTGTATATATCATTCATTAAATTTAATCTCAGTGTTGATTACATTTAATCTCAATGTTGATTGGGCATATATATATATATATATATATATATATATATATATATATATATATATATATATATATATATATATATATATATATATATATATACACATACACATACACATACACATACACATACACATACATATACATATACATATATATATATATAAAGCCAAGGACAAAATATCATGGTTAATATCACAAGGTCAATATGGATGAGAGAGTATACTTTTATGTGACCTTACTAAAGACATATCATAGAGCATTTTATGAAATACTTATCTTCAAAATGAAAAGTGTATTAGTATCAGAATATCTGAATCCTTACCTCAAAAGAACTCTTGAGCAATGCATGTATTCTGTTCCCAGATGGCACCACCGTGTTCTCAAATTCTTCATTCAGTTTTCTAGAAATCATGAAAGAAGAATAAAACAACATGCTGACATCCTAAATGTTTCAAAAATGAACAAATCAGTCAATATTTCAAAGCACACAATAATTGGTAATGTTCAATCTTTTTTTTTTTTTTTTTTTTTTTTTAATATGTTTATTGGCTTTTTACATTATAAAAAAGAAGATATGTACACATGTAAAATGATGTAGGATGACAGATAGAAAAGATGATAAGGAGATTTATGATTGATATGAAGATGTTGAACCCATGTTGGTATGGAGAGTTGGTGAGAAGTGACTGTGCAGTTTATATTTCATTGTAAATAGCTTGCCATTTTTTTTCAAAAATATGAAATGTACCATTCATATTATGTATATTTTCTTCAATTACTAATTTATGTTTCAGTATGCCCAAAAAGGCAAAAAAGCATATTTGTTGTTTATAATGTTTTTTTATATAAATATAATGTTTAGCAAGTAGTATAATAAAGTTAATTTCAGCAAAACAGTTTAAATCATAATATATTCCAAATATGATGTGTTTCAGAGTCAGTTTGACCTTACATTGTGACACTCTATTCCACCATCTCTCCAAATGGCCCCAAAACACTCTTGTTGTTGAACATGAGAACAGAAAATGTTCAATATCATCTATAGCATTGCATGTATTACATAAATCAGAATCGATGACAGTCAATGTGTATAACCATTTTCTACACGGTAAAATTCTGTGTATTATTCTATATTGGAATGCCTGTAACCTTGTGTCTCTTGTACATGAATATGGTAGATAAAAAATACTTTTCCAGTCATCCTCAGTACCATAGGTAACCTCCCATTTATTCAAGGCAGTTGGCTTTTCTACTTTTTCTTTTACAAATGCACAATATATATGTTTTGCTTTTATATTAATTAAATCTGTACTGGTGTGTCTAAGATTGATTTGCAGTGACAAAAAGGGTGGGACTAAAGCATTATGTGGTAACAGTGATATAGCCTCCACCCATTCAGTTGGAATTGCCTTCCTTAATTTATAAAATCTTAATATATCACATTTTACATTATATCTGTCTACAAATTGTCTATAATCCATAAGTTCATTCTTATCACTAAACAAATCACCCACTCTGATAATACCACATTTGTAAAAATCAGACCACAGTAAAGATTTGAGGTTTTTACTCCTTGTTTTTGCACTTTTTGACCCTTTTTTGATTTCTATTGGAGCAGTAATATATCTATTGGACCAAAGTATCTCGTTCTTAAACTGCAAAGCTTTGTCTGGTTCCGGTTTCAGTTGATTCCAGAATAGAAACATTTGATTATAAAAGGGTATCTGGATATTATCTATCACTTCATCAGGTAAATTAGAATAGGTGAAATGTTCAATTGACAAAGGTTTCAACAAGCACAGTAATACTGACTTCCATTTTCCATTACTTTCTAATGCCCTTTTCACCCACCTTATTCTGTTGGCCTTAACCATGCTAAGAAAATCTGGTACCTTAATACCACCATCTTTTATATCCTGAATTACAACATTTTTCTTTATTTTTGGCCGTCCACCATCCCATATAAAGTCTGTGATAATGTCCTCAACCTTTGCAATAAAGGAAGTAGTTACTGGCAAATTAGAAGCAGGATATAGAAATTTTGGTGTAATCAATGCCTTCAAAATAGCAACCCTTCCTTTCAGTGATAATTTTCTTTGTTTCCATATATTGAGAACATTAACCGCATTTCGTAAACATGGAACAAAAGATGTTTCATGGACAATATCTGGGTCACTACTTATTGTAACACCAAGAGTTGAAATGGGACCATCTGTCCATGCTACACCAAACGTTTTGACTGGCTTAAAGCCTTTCAAAGAACCAATACCTACAGCAATGGTTTTATCTAAATTCAATTTCAATCCTGATAGTTGATAAAATGTTTGTAAACATGTTAGGGTATTTTCCATTGAATTTATGTCTGATACAAAAATAGTTGTGTCATCAGCCAGTTGTGACAGCTTTATCTCTGTCTCATCGACCATTATGCCTCTGATTGATTGGTTGTTTCTTATTGAGATAGACATGATTTCAGCAGCTATTATAAACAAATAAGGAGAAATTGGGCATCCTTGCCTGATTCCTCTTGCCAGTGAAAATTTGTTGGAAAAATGACCATTATTAATAACCACACTTTCAATATTATTGTATATGGCCTTTATCCAATGAATAAAACTATCACCAAAGTTAAAATATTTCATACTTTTGAGTAAAAAAGACCATCGAATGGTGTCAAAGGCCTTTTCAAAGTCTATTAAAAGGATAATACCAGGCATATCTCTTAAACTTGTGAAATCAATTAAATCTGAGATTGTCCTAATATTTTCTCCTATATACCTTCCTCTAATATAACCTGTTTGATCAGAATCGATTATTGTGGGCAAAACATCCTGTAATCTATGAGCTAGAGATTTTGTCAATATTTTATAGTCCGTGTTCAAAAGTGAAATTGGTCGCCAATTTTTAAGAAGTAAACGACTTTTCCCTTTTTTTGGGATGAGTGAAATGATGCCTCGTCTTTGATCAAAAGATAATTCACCTTTTTTGTATGCATAATTAATACTGTCTAACACAAGGTGTTTTATGTCAATCCAGAAAAAATTATAGAATTCTATGGTAAACCCATCAGAGCCAGGAGATTTACCATTTTTCATGCTTTTGATAGATTTTTCACATTCCTGCATTGTAATCAAACCTTCACATGAGTCTCTCTCTTGATCACTCAACACATTATGTTCTACTGGGAAAAAACTGTTTAATGTTACAATGTCCGCGTCATCATTCAGCGCAGATGGGGGCTCACTATATAATGTTTTGTAGAAGTTTTGACACATTTCCATTATCTTATCTGTGTCCTCTATGACAGTATCATTGTCAGCTGTCAACTTTACAATGTTTTTATTTATGGCATTTCTTTTTTCTAAATTCAGAAAGTATTTGGTGTTTCTTTCACCAGCCTCTGTCCACCTAGCCTTTGACCTGATTATGGCACCATTGGCTTCCTCTCTTTCCAAAGCCTCCACTTCATTCTTAACTGTTTCATATTCTAGAAAAATGTCTTCATCATCACCATTTTGTTGATATAGTTTAAAACATCTGTCATATTCTTTGTAAATATTATTTTTATATTCCTTCTTTTTCTTATTAACAACAAATGAATGTGATAATGTTAACCCTCTGACTGCACATTTGATATAATCCCACTTGAGCCCTTTATCCTCTATATATTCAGTATCTTTTTTAAGGTGAGTAAAAAGCTCTTTCACATTCTTAACATAATCAGAATCATGCAACAGATTTGCATTAAATTTCCAGTAACCACGTCCACGAACATTACTTTTACCAAGAGAAATTTCAATTACACTATGATCTGATTTTATGCCTGGGAGGACAGAGGCTGATGAAATATAATTGCATGTATGTGCAGATAGCAACCAGTGATCTATTCTAGAAAATACCCTTGGCTTTCTCTGAACTCTAGTGAACAACTTTTTGTCAGGATACATCATGCGGATAACATCTTGAAGTTCATTTGCTTCCATAAAACTTAACAACTCATCAGTGTACTTATTTACACAATTAATCATATCACCCCCTTCTTTATCCATGTCTGGACAAAAAACAGTATTGAAATCACCCCCTATCAATAACTGTACATAATTTATTGTGGCAATATTTTGTTTCAATTTATCAAGAAAGTTCAGTTGCCAATCAAGTTTGTCTCTTGTAGGAGCATATATATTTACAAGTAACATAGGTTCATCATTTTCATCAAACTTAGTGGTGAGATATAAAGATCTACCTGAATCATTACATTGTTCCTCATTACAAGTTATATCTAACCCTGGTGAAATCAGTGTTGCAACACCACCACTGTTTGAAGATCCATTTGAAAAATACATATCCCCACCCCATTCATCAGACCAATCCTTCTCTACCTCAGGTGAGCTATGTGTTTCTTGTAAAAGAAAGATTGCTCTGTTGCTTTTCTGTTTAAGAAAGTTAAAAACCATTTTACGCTTAACCACGTCTCTAAGACCCCTAACATTAAAGGAAAATACTTGTATATTCAGGTGGCTTTGTCTGTTATTTGTTCCAATCATAGTGTAAGATTGTAATCCATATTAGGGTAATTAACATGCCACATATCATAATAGTCCAAAATATATATCAATGTGTGTCCCACAAGCCTAACAGGGTTATTTACATCAGAACAGTTACATAACCACATTTCAGCTAGACTTGATACATAGACCATTTTATGACCTGGTATGTCCACAGACATATTTTTGTAAACAATACACTGTAGTTCAACATATGTAACACAACCTACAATGTTCATGTAAACACTGGTACCTGCAGCATGCAACTCACAACAATGAAGTGTTGTATGGTGGATATAATGAGATGTGACATTTAAGACATGATGAAAAGATAGAACTGTTGAGAGCATGAACATCATGGTGAATAATGCTTCAATGTATATTTGAAACATTGAGGACCTTTCCTGGTTTTGGGAAAATCACATATCAGTAATATTATTATTATTTACCAAGTAATTCACTGATTGAGCTCACAGCTAACTGTCCACTGTCATTGTATGTAGATAGTCTCCAATTAAGTAAGTATATAACAGGTACATATTAAGGTGTTCAAATTAGCATGATAGTCCATGTTTAGTATGTCCATACTATTAATTAACTGTATATCTAAGATGTTAAAAGTCTGAGCTTAATAATCAGTAATATAGGACTGATAGAACAGATCCAGACAATATAATCACATTTGTGCTTTACACTTACTAGCTTTACCAGCTTATGTAGTCAGGAAGAGTAATAATGTATATCATATATCTGTTATGTAATGCAATTTTAATCCTTCTTTGCCCTTATTTGATCTCGCACCTGCATCAGCAAATATCCAAGTTTGTTAGTACCACGCCACGAGTCTTTGTTGTTGCTGAGGGGGTTGTTATTGTAGTAACCAATTCCCCAATATGTGTCTTTACCATTACATTCTGCTATCAGTTTATTTTCAGTGGATAGGAGGAACTGCTTCATGTCCATATTTTTGAATTTCTCATCCAAGGCCCTCTTCATTACCACATCACACTGGGTTCTCCACCGCTGCTGGTCATATCCTTTCACATTACATCCAATCTGGTAACACTTAAAGGGTGTTGTTGCAGCCATCACCTTAGCTGCAGACTCATCATCACCAAAGTACTCACATTTTTCATGCTGGTAGTACTGCTCAGACCACTGGTAGTTTACATTGTCTATCTTGATGGGACATGGGTGAAAGTTGCTAAGAGGACTTTCCTTTCTAAAAAACTTCACCATATTGGGTTTGAACTCTGTGGCGATCTGGGCAGGGTTGAGATCGGCTGGGAGGTCCTTAATCTGATCTACGGTGTATGATCTGCCTCTAAGAGTAAATCTGTCCACATTAATGAAGGCATGATCTTTGTGCCAGGGATTAGCCTTTGCTGCCTTCAGTATTGGATATAGTTGCCTACGTCTGGACTCTGTTACATCACTGAAATCTTCATTTATGTAATAGGGTGTGCCTTTTAGTGCACTCTTCCTTCCCCATATTGCTTGCCTATCAGCAAACCAGTGCATTTTAATGATAATGGGCCTATTCTTGCCCTGTACATAACGTCCTTTCCTGTGGCACCTCACTACTTTCATATTCTCTACCTCCTCTGGTAAAAACTCCATGGTGTTAGTTAGTAGCCTGTAAATGTTTTGTCTACAGTCAAGCTCTGTTTCACCTCTCTTTTCTTCATATCCATAGAACAAGAGGTTATCTCTTCTTGACTGGTCCTCTAATCTGGTCATTTTCTCCTTGTTTTGGTTAGTCTCCTGCCTGAGCTGAGCAATCTCAGCTTTCAGATCAGTGAGCTCCTGGTTTTGCTTGTTTACTAACTGTTTAATGATGCCTGTCTCAGCCATGGCTGCCACAGCAGTGTCCACTGCATAATTAACTGACTGGTTCAGAGTAATCTCCACACTGCTAATCCGCTCATAAAGTTTCTCAAATATTACTTTTGCCCAATCAGGAGTGTCAGCTAGGAGTGACATGGGTGCTCTTTTTGGCGAGTTGCCATCTTTGCTGCTTGAAATACTAGTATTCATATCCTGTCTTTTCCTTTTTTCTCCACCTAGAGATGACACTGCTTCTTCTAGTTCACTCATGATGACCAGAGTATATTCACAAAAATATTAGGCCAATTTTTGTAATAGATTTCCACACACTAAGTCCCAAAAACCAGGAAAAGGGGTGAGACTCTTAACTGCTGGTAATGTTCAATCCTCACAGATTGACAATCTTTAAATTATAACTTGTTGCTTGAGCATTTGCCCTCAAAATACTTCTGACCAAATATTGGCGTAAACTCTAGAAGATGGACAGAGAAATCTTTATTGTTGAAGTTCAGGTGTCTGATGGTCAATTGATTAACATTAACTTGTATACAAAGAATAAATTCAAAGCATGCCCTATTTATCAAAGTGACTGTACTAGGTGCATTAAAGCAGTTGCCTATTTTTGAGCAGTTCCATCTGCTTAGGCAGGACCTAGAGGCATGCTGTGAAACAACCTTGCAAATTCCCTAGTCTTTCCTCTCAATATTTATTTTTCTGACTTCGCTTAACTCTTTTGAGACATGAGGGCATAATAATTTCACAAGGAATACCAGTTACAGTCAAGGCATTTAATTACCCTGGTAGTTGAATGGCTCCCAATAGCAATGATTGTTCCTTACTGGATAACAATCTGGAAGAGTTACCTTCCTCCGAAGGGACCATTCATTGAAATACAAATAACTATATTTGTATCCACAATATTTAAAACATGACCTTGCTGTCAGGTGACGGCCTTGACCCAGTTTCTGACATGACAGCTGACCAGGCACACTACCCACTTTTCATTAAGCATTCTGCTAAGTTAATTAGAAATAAGAAATAATAAGGCAGTATCGGTGATTTTACCTTTGTTCCTCTACCAGTTGTTTGATTGCCTGGCTCTTCCTGGGATCACGGGCAGCAAACACATCCAGCGTCGCCTTGGACCAGGACAGAGCCATGTCGGCGATCTCATAGCAGTTGGTCTGGACTACATCTAGATTGCGGTGCAGGTCAATGCAGACCAGTGCCGTGGCGGTCTCGATGAAGTCAGCACTCTCGTCAGTCCTCCATGTATACTGGTGTAAGCCTTGCTCAAACAACTGCAACAAAATAACACATGCATAAGCATCCAAGTGTAGATGAAAGAACTATTTGTTTGTTTGTTTGGGGTTTTACATCACTTTCAACATTATTTCAGTCATTTCGTGATGAGACCTATACAGTGCTGCCTCACTGAATTGTCATGTCGCAGGTCTTTGACATGACAACCCACCCGGTCACAGAACCCGGTCATAGAACCTACGACCTTTGGATCACCACAGAGGAACTGGTGCTAATAAGCTGGCGCTCTAACCAACTGTGCCACGGCCCATGGCCCAGATGAAAGATCTATTACCATCATTGCTTATATAAATTCTGAAAATCATTTTTGTTCACATTTTCTTCATGGTAAGCACCGTTCTCCAGTTATCTTTTCTCTATGTAGAGGAAATAATCTTTTACTGATGAAAAAAGCTTTCTTGACTCTTACAATAGCTTTACATGACTAAGATACAATCCTACATTTTGAAATTCAACAGTTACAGTAAAAGGCTGTAAACAAATTGCAGTTAACACTCATTTTTAACCTTGGGGTGTATATTCATAAGGTATCAATCTTGCAGTATACATACAGTATCTATCTTGGAGAGGCTGCGTTCGAAGAGAGGAAGCTCGTACTCGCTGATAGTCTTCATGACGGTGTTGTACTTCGAGGTGATGGTTTCCAGTCGGGTCGCCGTGGTCCTCAGTGTGGTGGAGTCCGTGTTCCTCAGTAGCTGGCGTGCGGAGGGAGGCAGGTGGATGGTGAACGGAGGCTGGGAGAGATAGTGGATCTCTCTCAGCAGCAGCAGCAGCTTGGGGTCCAGGTTAATATGTACCACCTGAGGTCTCAGCTCCTCATCCTCATCATAGTCCTCAGCCACCTGCACACAGCATACATACATACATGTGAGCACTATAACTCCCTAGGGATCTCTCCAGCAATGGTGATGTAATGGTTGATCTATTCTGTCTGTGAGTTATAGTTACTTGGGGATCTCACCGGCAATGGTTGATTTATTCTGTCTGTGAGTTATGATTACTTAGGGATCTCACCAGCAATGGTTGATTTAATCTGTCTGTGAGTTATGATTACTTGGGGATCTCCCCAGCAATGGTTGATTTATTCTGTCTGTGAGTTATGATTACTTGGGGATCTCACCGGCAATGGTTGATTTATTCTGTCTGTGAGTTATGATTACTTAGGGATCTCCCCAGCAATGGTTGATTTATTCTGTCTGTGAGTTATGATTACTTGGGGATCTCACCGGCAATGGTTGATTTATTCTGTCTGTGAGTAAAGATTACTTGGGGATCTCACCAGCAATGGTTGATTTATTCTGTCTGTGAGTTATGATTACTTAGGGATCTCACCGGCAATGGTTGATTTATTCTGTCTGTGAGTAAAGATTACTTGGGGATCTCACCGGCAATGGTTGATTTATTCTGTCTGTGAGTTATGATTACTTAGGGATCTCACCGGCAGTGGTCTTTAAATCAGTCTGTGGGTTATAATATGAAAGTGGTCTTACCAGTAAAGGCTGTTTCAACCGGTCTGTGAGTTCAGCTACCACACTGCTCTGCCACTTGTGCACCAAATTACTTTCATACCTTGAAAAAATAAAAATCACTAAATACACTTTTCTAAATCAACTTCCTACTAGATCTTACCTATATCACAACCTGGCAGAAGAACAGTTATACATATATGCTTGTTTCCAGGTGCATTCATTGTTTTCATTATGTGTTATACAATTTTTTATAAAGGACAGACTGAGCTTGCATTGACTTTATACCCATTTATTATTTTGTTTCTAAAACTTTCTAAAATTCATATATGCACAAATAAAAACATCGTTTAAAAAGTATCTGCTGTCAATGAGGATTTCTTTCTTGTCACCTTACATTACATAAATATTGAGATACTATTAGATTGCTTTTACAACAAAACACAACTCCTCTTGAGAAGGTTTGGAGGGACTCACTTGTCGAGGAGGTTAATGGCTTCTGTGTAGGCGTCCCGGAGCTGCCAGCCGAGGTCTCCGTCCAGAGAGTGACGACTGACCTTCTTCATTTGCTGCATGGGGCCCTGCAATGCCATACAACATGCAACTATCGTCTACCATAGCCTTCTCCAATCACTAATCAGCAAAGCCCAGATAGGTGTTCTGGAGAGGTCTGAGTTTGGTACTTTTCATGTTGAATCTCGTTTGCATGAGATTTTTTTAAATTCCCAACTCTTAAAGTGATAATTCATGTTTTATGTGTGATTATATCTAAAATCTCCCCCCAAAAAAGCTTGATTATTCTTAGGATGATATTAAATAAAGAAAATATAAACACTTGATATCAGTTGCCAGCTGCAAAAACTAAGTCAAACCCATTTAAACAGGTTCAATTTGGTTGTTTAAACGGGTTTGACTCACTTGAGCTCTATCAGCTCCACCAAACTTTTCTTTGGTTGAAATAGAAGAGACCCTGCACGTTCCATTAACCCCTCCAGATCACCTATCTGGGCTTTGCTGATTGGAGAACACTACATCTACCATGAATATAAATTCAACACCCAACAATTCAACACCCAACAATTCACATCCCCTCGCCTTATTAAATATTAACCAAGGCAGAAAAAAGATGAAAGTCCTCTATTATATGAAGTTTTCTTAAAAATACATCCTGACCAATATTTTGGCGTGTATACAGTTTGCTACTACCTCGATGCGTTGCTTCAGGGCTAGCACCCAGTAGAGCTTGCCCACGATGGGGGGCATGTTCTTATGTATGGGGGGGTCCTCCATCTGTTTCTGGAACATGTGGCGGACCTGGAGGAGCTCGGCGGTGAAGGACTGAACCAGAGCCTGGTCCTTGTCCCGGAGGTGAGCCTGCACCAACTCTCGGCTGCTGATTCCCTCAAACACCTCTAGGAGGCGCAACTGGGCACCGATCGTTGGGCACTGCAGAAAGCTCTGACGTAGGACCATGGACAACTTGCGCTCTAGATCCTGAATAGAAATAATCAAAACCAATTAAAGAGACATATTAAACCTTTCTTAAATCTGACACAGCAAAGTTTAAAGCCCGCAGCCAGTCAGTCCTGAAGTCCACAATCTCTGATTGAAAATGATATGTATGCTATTTACAATTGCTGAAAAAGGAAGCATTCAAGGTCACTCTGAAAATATCAAAGGTCAATAGATCAAATGCAGATAATGTTGTGCTCATATATCAGGTATACCTGCAGTTCATTCTATATATACCTGCAGTTCATACCATATATGTTAAGCCTCCTATTCATGGTTGCTGAGAAATAACCTGGATAACTTCTTCAGTGAGTTATTGCTGGATGAACATGACATTGCATACTTATAAATCAAGATGACATTTATTTATAGTTGGTGAGAAATAACCTTAAAGGGATTAAGCACCGATTTTGAAAAAAAACGTTTAAAATTCACATATTGGTAATAAATCAACTTGTCTTTCATGTCTATAATTTTTTTGAAAAATGCATCCCCATCATTGTCTGTAAAACCTATTTGAACAAGACTTTAATATATAGGCCCCTAATAAAAGCACACTCCTTTCTTGGTATCATTTTTATGTGGAGTGTCATCATAGAGGCACTGAAAGGTAAAATGACGTCATAAGAGTATGGCAATATGCTTATGACAGTGCTACCCTACTTTGAGCCTCAATTGAGGTCAAATAAAGTTCACGCTACCCGTGTTTATCCGTCACATGCAGCTTGTGGCTCAGACAGACCTCTGCTGGGAGTGCAACTCTTATGTCTCATAGCAACATTTCTTATTACTCTATTATAATTTCAATCTCTCATTATGTTCACATGTGGCTAAGCTTTCAAAAACACCAAATAGTAGAATTGATGCTTAATACCTTTAACAAATCGTTCAGTCTAGATCATTGCAGCAAGGTTAACGGCCAAATGGTCAAATTAACATGATGTTACACACCTTCTTCCCAGGGTTAATATATTCCAAATGTATAGTACCTTCTATTAATGGTTGCTGAGAAATAGCCTGGAAAAACCTTCGAGAAAGCCAAAGATGATAAGCTCACCCACAGGGTGTGTGACCCACAGGGTGTGTGACCCACAGGGTGTGTGACCCACAGGGTGTGACCCACAGGGTGTGTGACCCACAGGGTGTGTGACCCACAGGGTATGATCCACAGGGTGTGTGACCCACTGGGTGTGACCCACTGGGTGTGACCCACAGGGTGTGTGACCCACAGGGTGTGTGACCCACTGGGTGTGACCCACCACTTCTTATAATGTTATGATAAAATACCTTGCAGGCACTACAAACCCAGTATAACCCAGAGGGTGTGACCTACTGGGTGTGACCCACTGGGTGTGACCCACTGGGTGTGACCCACTGGGTATGACCCACTGGGTGTGACCCGTTGGGTTTGACCTTCTGGGTGTGACCCATTGGGTGTGACTCTGGGTGTGACCTGTTGGGTATAACCCTCTGGGTGTGACCCATTGGGTATGACCCTTCGGGTATGACCCGTTGGGTATGACCCTGTGGGTGTGACCCATTGGGTATGACCCTGTGGGTGTGACCCGTTGGGTATGACCCTCTAGGTGTGACCCTCTGGGTGTGACCCGTTGAGTATGACCCTCTGTGTGTGACCCTCTGGGTGTGACCCTCTGGGTATGACCCTCTGGGTGTGGCCCACTGGGTGTGACCCACTGGGTGTGACCCACTGGGTGTGACCTCCAATGATATTGTTTGTTGCACTACCACAAATTGACTAAGAATACCTTTTCTGGATATTTTTTTCAAAACAATGAGGTATTGCATGACATCATATACAAACAGATTGGAACTGTACCCAGGCTTGGATATAACAGTGCACATACTGTGCAGTGTGCAATAATTGCAGTTTAAAGACTTCTGACTGTGATTAATGTAAAAAATATATAATGATTATTAAATTTCAAAGGAATAAATCATATGTTTCTCAGTAAATAATTAAGCTATAATACAACTATAATCCATCCTGGTGAGTGTCACCATAGGTGCCTGAAAATTAGCACCGTGGGTTTATTTAATCTATCCCAGCCCTCCAACCAATCACAGAGCTTGATTGCAATCACTGCAGACTGAAATACTAATCCTGGGAAATCCTATTTGTGGAGAATTTGGATTATCTTTTTTGTACCTTGCCACTTGGAATTTAATATATCTGTTTTAAAATAGACCTAGGTCTCATAATACAGTAAATATCTCTGTCATTCAATTGGGAATATTGGAAAATGATTTGCAGAGAACTAAACACTCTCATTTAATTACTGTATCCAAGTTAATGTTAAGCATATCTCAATATATAATACAAAGAAAAAGCATAACACCACTTCAATTTCTTTTTCAAAAAGTATTATTTTCTTAATTAGTTACAAAAATATGTACAATATTCATATTTTAATTGGGGAACTCCAACTGGCACTTTCTCTCCGTCACTGTCTCTTTCTTATTTGCTACTGAATCCGACATTCATGTAATTATTATTATATGTTCAGTAAATAAATGTTCTCTCGCTTTCTGTGTGTCTGTTTGTCTATCTACCTGTCTCCTTGTCTGTCTATCTATTTGTTTGTCTATCTGGCTCACATTCCTCTTGAGAAATGTTATTGACTTTTATAAAATTAAAGTCTTGATAGCAAATCAAGAAATGTATATTTGCAGTAAAGTATTATATAAATATTTGTTTTAATGCACAAGCCTATACCATTTGCTTCAATATGGTTTCTTTTCTGTACAATACCAGTCTTCCAATGATTTCCTAATTAACTTTACATATGTAGATAATGTCCGGCAATTGCCTCAGCTTGATAAGTTTCCAATATGAGAAGCCCAAATAATATCTTGGTATATAGTCCTGCTCTATGCATTTGTGGTCTCATTGAGACTTCAGTTTCCATATAAAGAACTGTACATAATTGCCCAGATGGTTATAGATGCAACTTTCTATGTGCATAAAATGGTCCAGCCATTGCTTCAACTTAATAAGTTTTCTTTATGACAAATGCCAATGTCTAGAAGTAGAATCCTGGTCTCAATGCTACATTTACTTTGTCAGTGATAAAGGCAAGGATCCTCAAGAATAAGCTAGATGACGATCACAGTCCCTGGCCAAAGTAAGTTTTTCAGATTATGTACATAATCTTCTTGCTACTTATGTTACTGTCTCTGCATATAAGGTCCAGCCATTGCTTCTGCTTGGAAGGTTTCCTGTGTTAAGGCACATGGGGCACAGAATAGATGTATAAGGCAGTCATTAATGGTGCTGCCCTCTATATGACTCTGCCTCCGTATCAGCCCTCGGATGAATGTCCTGGATATCACACTGATGGGGCCCAGAAGAGCGAGGAATCCGTATAACGCACAACTGCGGTCCACTCCATCCGCGTTCATTCCTGAGATCACACACGGCAGGAAGAACGTAGCCATGCACACGCCAAAGTTGTCAAAACACCCGAACAGCCCCAAGAACCACATCCCGGGCCCTCTCCTGTTAGAATCCCCCGCCGGGGTCACCGTAATCCGCAGATTCTTAGAATTTGACATAATGCTAAATTTCTATTTATTTTCGCTCAAAATACCAGTCTTTTTTATAACTCTGCACGGTTGTGCAGTGCTAACGACTTGGGATCAACATTAACCTTGGTGTCTTAATCAGGGATTTAACCGTCCACATGGTACTTAAAGGCAGATCCTGCCACACAGCTTAAAGATTACATCACTGTATTAACAATGTAGGGATATTAACACTTTTATTATTCTTTACTCTGCGAGACTATGATGCTACTGGGCAGTCACGGTAGCTAATAGCAGTCGCCTGGTGGTTGCCATAACAGGGTGTGTCACTGCCAACCAAACTCGGATCTCTCGGGTGAAGTGTTTGCCTTGGAATATTTGGAAAAACACTTCACACATCTACTCCATCTTACAGTGCCTTCAGATTATAAGATTCCCTGGGTAATTCCTTGCTTGCCTTTGATCAAGTTGGGACTGTAACATGTCAAAGTCTGAATTTGGCAACATGACTTTCAATTTAAGAGAGTGATGTTATTCAGGAGTTTGGAACTTTACCAACATATTTTGACAGTGTACTTTGACAAGATCATCTGAGCAGCCTCAATTGACCCAACTTATAGTGTTTAAATGAAGAATATAACCCAGTTGCTTGTTAACTTGGCCTTTATGATTAAGAAATTATTATTTTTATCCAATTTCATATTTTATGTCCTGATTAATGATTTGTTTCTATATTTTTTGGATAAATTGTAATTTTTTGTTGTGGTCCCAGTCAAATCTTCCCTGAATTAATCTTTTTTATTCATTGTATTTCAACCCCAATTATAATTTAAATATTTGTTGTTGTATTGAAAATTGCCAAATTGTCATCTAAGTGATAATGAACCTGTTCAGTATTTGTATTTTATTTTTTATTCTTTATACTTTATGACATTTTTGTCAAAGGTCTCCTCACAGTAGTCATTCCAGGATATTATGTATATTCTATGTTAAAACCCACAATTTGTTTGTGTAACAACAAAATGTTTCTGGTCCTGTGATTGGTCTTTCTAAGAAGATGTGGTATTCAGCAAATATTTGGTCATAAATGGATCGCCAGCATCGCAATTTTGAAATGTGGACAGTATTGCCAGTGTTAAAATGTGGACAGATGTTGATCTCCCCCAATTGTATGATACAATATGTATTTAGGGAAATTTCTGATTCTCTCCAAGCCTACCATTGTCTCGATAGCCTTGATTGGTCACTGAACCAGATGTGATTCCAATAGTCATATTATTATTATTAATAATTTCATTTACTGAACCAATAAGTTATTATGGATCAGAGTTTATTTGGAAAACAATTTTGATAATTAAGTTTATTTGCATATTTACCTTTATCACTATCCATAAAATTCATGTGACTAATAAACGCCTTGCAAATCATTTGTGTACATTTCAAATTAATTGACTGTGTTTGTTATTCTCTACAATTACATGATTCAAAATTCAATTTGGGACAAAAATATTCATGCAATATCAATTTTAACACAGATATGTGTGTGTATCACCCAGTTCATAGAACTGACCATCATAGACCTGATGTGAAATTTTAGGCATCTTTAAAGGGGACCTGCATAAAATGGAAATTGAGTTATTTTGGTGGATTTATTGCATAAGAACCATTCAAAATAGTTACTGAAATATTCCATGCATTCATTAGAGGGCATATATATCAATAATGGAATCATTGGGTGGATGGGTGAGTGAGTTAGTTCACTGTATTTTATTGGTAAGCGATTTTCATGAATGTCTTCATCAATCATCATGAAAATATGCAATATATTTTCTGTGAATCAAGTTGAAATCAATCTCTGATTATATCTATCCCTGATGAAAAAAAGAAGAGTTTATTAGTTGATAACTTGATTATGCAACTGCTGCTGGTGGTTGCCTGACCTACTGACCTACTTTTGAAACATACATGCTGGAAATCACCTTTCTAATATAGAATTTAAGCTCCAATGCAGACCTGCTGCTGCTATTAAGCAGCCAACCAATATCTACTATAAACTGCTTTACACACGTCTTTTGATTATGAGGGCTTAAAATAATCTCTGTCTTAGTTGCGGTATTTATTAGTGTGTAACATGTATTTTGTTAACATCTTCATCTAAAATTTACTCTGCAAAATTAATCAGTGCCTTGTCCTGCGGCCTTGTCCTGCGGCCTATTTTTTTTCCTGGTGAATTCGGTTGGTTGATATAAGCTTGGAGTAATAATGAATGGAGGCGCAACGGCCAGTGTATTGCACGTGGCGTCATAGAGACCCATTGTTTTAGACAATGGTTTCAAAACCCTTTGATGTTATCATAGTTGCCGACCCTCAGATCACAAAATTTTCAACTTTATAAATTTGACCAAAAGTAAAGTCTTTTAGGAAGAAGAGGTTATGTTTAGTCACATAACATAACTTAAATCTAAAAAAAACAATATATAAGTTACTTGTTCAATCCTTAAAATTGGACATCAAAAACACATTCATATAACAAAAAAATCAATAAATAATATGAAAATGTTATTCATCTGACCAGATCTGCACATATAATAGGTATTTCATCACAAAAATGACAGGGGATACTGGTTAAACTATCATAAAAATGTTAGTGAAAAAAGCATCCTGTAGGATAAATAGTTCAGTTAAAAATCACCTGTCACTTGAAACATGTCAGTTTTTTCAAGATAAATAGATATGTCTATAATATATGGATAGGGTGTTCTTCTATGCTGATCCTAGGTATCAGCGCATATTTTGGCAGGAATAAAAGATGTTCTAATATATAGTATTTTTTCTTGTGAATAACATGATATAAATATTTTTTCTGCCAATTAATGCGCTGTATAGGGCATAAGATTTGGAAGGTTACGCAACCAACATGAAGAGGTGGCATTTCTATGGCGTTATGTAACAGCCGTTGACTGCCTGACCCAGTTTGCCGCCTGACCCTTTGATGTGGTTAGGCACGTGTCTCTTTGGTTGAAGTGATAAAACTGAGAAAGACATGCTTCTCTTTAGCACAATATAACTGGACTTTGATTTATCATAGAAAAATAAAACTTAGCTTTCCAAACTCAGAAGAATATTCTACATCTTTCATACGCGATATGTTGGCAGCTAAAATGACTCTAAATTGGGTTAAAATGGACATAAAGATAAATGACGCCATAAAAAACAGTGAAATAACGTCATACCACACATCAACTTGTCGGCAACTATGATATCCCCTTTGATCTTTCCCCGTCACCCCTCCATTCATTATTACTCCAAGATATAAGTAATACATTTGTGCAGTTTGAGCAATTTAACTTCAAAAGGAAAAAAGTTACAGCTGTTTAAACATGAAGGAAATATCTGAAAAATGGCCGAAAAACGAGAATTTGAAAAAAAAGAAAAATCAGCCAATTTTTGGATTTTTTTTTTTTTGTGATTGACCCCAATTTTTTATGATAAAATTTGAATCTGTAGGCAATTAGGAACGTGTTGATGTATTACACAGTTCTGGCGACATTTTACAAGTTACATTTATTGGGGAGGGAAGAGGCTGCGCTTTTTAAGATTGGGGTCAAAAATGGAGAATAGGGCATTTAAAAAAAAAATCGTTTTCTTGTCTCTCACCAAAACACTTGCTGACAAATCAGTACATGGCACTATTTTTCTCCATAAAAGCTAAGTTTCTTTTTAAACTTCATTTTTTTACATAATGTTAGAAAGCCCTTAATTGTCATATAACTGTCCAACTAAGCCAAACCTAAAGAATTTTCATCAATTTAACACTGAATAACGATCAAACAAAGACAGAAATGAATTTTTTACGATGTACTACTTCTCTGCTTCTACTCGTAGGTATACATAATTACTAGGGTGAGACCTTATTGCTGAAAACTGCAGCTCTGCTGCTTGTGATAGGTCAGATGATCATGGAATAGCCTACTAACCTACTTACTTACTCACCTAGTTTTGATCATAAAGGACAAACACAGTTGCTGCTGAATATGACCTATTTTTGCTCGTGTTTGTTTTGACTTCAGGGCTGAATGTTTGAGGTTTTGACATGATTAAGCTGGAAGTCATGGAGCATACATCTATTATTGGTCCATGGATTTTACTGGCTTCGTGTTTCTTGCACTAATTTTGTTTGCCAGAATACTGAGCTCCCTGCATTGAACTGAATATTGAAGAATATTTGGAGAAAGGACCTGTTTGTTTGTAAAACAGTACTCCTGAATTGTATAAAATTGTATAATATATTAATATAACCGACCTTGACAACTGTTCTGAAGGTGAAGAAGGCTTTCTCAAATGCATGGGATCCGTCGATGGCGAGGACGTTGCTGACTTGGGAGAAGAAGTCGTTCATGGCCTCTGTGTACTTCTGGTGGATCTCCTTGACGAGAGCGTCGAGACTCTGACTCCCGGCCCCTCCTACCTCAGCAGCATCTGCCAGCAGGCGGAAGTGCCGCGTCGTCTGGACCAGCTCCAGGACATCGTTACATCTGGAAGAACAGCCACAGAGGAATATCACAAAGTGACCATATAATGAATGGTAACTTCCCAGGAGGCCATTGGGCAGATGAAATTAAGCAGTATTCTTGGCAATAATTCCCATATGATAACTTGTCTCCCTTTATATGATTATTCCTGATGGTGTTTGACATCTGGGGAATGAAGCTATATATTGCAACAAAAAAATTGTTACAAATAATAAAAGAATTTGAGATGATATATCTGATAGATACAAGATGATTCTGGTTATAATAAGAAAAGTTAAATATTGCCCTCCTGGCAAAATATGGTAGATTTGAATTGCTGTTGGGAAGAGCTATAAAGATGTTTGATTACATCGGATTATCTGATTTAATAAAGAAGCATTATCATCTGATGAAGAAAACAATTTTTTTAAAGATTTCCAATGATTTTTATGACAAAATTGAGAATATTTGCCAGTTAAATTGACAAATCTTAAGGACAGTTGTACTGCATATATTGTTTTATTTAGTTTAAAACAGAGGGAATTTTGAATTTGAAATTATTGGAATTCATAAAAAAATTTAAGAACAAATTAAAAACGAAATCAAAAGAAATATCCATCCCTCAGCATTTCATACTTTTAAAGTTGAAATCATTTTTGTAATTATTTCAATATAAAACAAATTAGGTTTCAAATGTGGGGGACAAGACTTTTTTTAGTGGGAAAAAAAACTTTGGAACACAATTTTCCCACTTATGTTAATCCAACTGAACCCAACCTATAATCCATGGGGATTGATTTGGGGCTAATCTACGATGCCTAACTTTCCATGAAGCTGTTGAGCAGATCGAATGCTGCAGCATTCCTGGGTGGCCAGGGGCTAACCTACGATGCCTACCTTTCCATGAAGCTGTTGAGTAGATGGAATGCTGCAGCATTCCTGAGTGGCCAGGGGCTAACCTATGACGCCTACCTTTCCATGATGCTGTTGAGCAGATCGAATGCTGCAGCATTCCTGGGTGGCCAGGGGCTAACCTACGACGCCTACCTTTCCATGAAGCTGTTCAGAATATCAAATACTGCTACATTCCTGGGTGGCCAGGGGCTAATCTACAATGCCTACCTTTCCATGAAGCTGTTGAGTAGATCGAATGCTGCAGCATTCCTGAGTGGCCAGGGGCTAATCTACGATGCCTACCTTTCCATGAAGCTGTTGAGTAGATCGAATGCTGCAGCATTCCTGAGTGGCCAGGGGCTAACCTACGACGCCTACCTTTCCATGAAGCTGTTGAGTAGATCGAATGCTGCAGCATTCCTGAGTGGCCAGGGGCTAACCTATGACGCCTACCTTTCCATGAAGCTGTTGAGTAGATCGAATGCTGTAGCATTCCTGGGTGGCCAGGGGCTAACCTACGACGCCTACCTTTCCATGAAGCTGTTGAGTAGATCGAATGCTGCGGCATTCCTGGGTGGCCAGGGGCTAACCTACGATGCCTACCTTTCCATGAAGCTGTTGAGCAGATCGAATGCTGCAGCATTCCTGGGTGGCCAGGGGCTAACCTATGACGCCTACCTTTCCATGATGCTGTTGAGCAGATCGAATGCTGCGGCATTCCTGGGTGGCCTGGGGCTAACCTACGACGCCTACCTTTCCATGAAGCTGTTGAGTAGATGAAATGCTGTAGCATTCCTGGGTGGCCAGGGGCTAACCTACGACGCCTACCTTTCCATGAAGCTGTTCAGAATATCAAATACTGCTACATTCCTGGGTGGCCAGGGACTAACCTACGACGCCTACCTTTCCATGAAGCTGTTGAGTAGATCGAATGCTGTGGCATTCCTGGGTGGCCAGGGACTAACCTACGACGCCTACCTTTCCATGAAGCTGTTCAGAATATCAAATACTGCTACATTCCTGGGTGGCCAGGGACTAACCTACGACGCCTACCTTTCCATGAAGCTGTTGAGCAGATCGAATGCTGCAGCATTCCTGGGTGGCCAGGGGCTAACCTATGACGCCTACCTTTCCATGATGCTGTTGAGCAGATCGAATGCTGCGGCATTCCTGGGTGGCCTGGGGCTAACCTACGACGCCTACCTTTCCATGAAGCTGTTGAGTAGATGAAATGCTGTAGCATTCCTGGGTGGCCAGGGGCTAACCTACGATGCCTACCTTTCCATGAAGCTGTTGAGTAGATCGAATGCTGTAGCATTCCTGGGTGGCCAGGGGCTAACCTACGACGCCTACCTTTCCATGAAGCTGTTGAGTAGATCGAATGCTGCGGCATTCCTGGGTGGCCAGGGGCTAACCTACGACGCCTACCTTTCCATGAAGCTGTTGAGTAGATCGAATGCTGCGGCATTCCTGGGTGGCCTGGGGCTAACCTACGACGCCTACCTTTCCATGAAGCTGTTGAGTAGATGAAATGCTGTAGCATTCCTGGGTGGCCAGGGGCTAACCTACGACGCCTACCTTTCCATGAAGCTGTTGAGTAGATCGAATGCTGCGGCATTCCTGGGTGGCCAGGGGCTAACCTATGATGCCTACCTTTCCATGAAGCTGTTCAGAATATCAAATACTGCTACATTCCTGGGTGGCCAGGGACTAACCTACGACGCCTACCTTTCCATGAAGCTGTTGAGTAGATCGAATGCTGCAGCGTTCCTGGGTGGCCAGGGGCTAACCTACGACGCCTACCTTTCCATGAAGCTGTTGAGTAGATCGAATGCTGCGGCATTCCTGGGTGGCCAGGGACTGTCCTTGGTGAGTTCCTCCTCCAGCAGGGCTTCCTCATCCTCCGTCGAGCCCCGGCCCTTCAAGTTGTACTTGGGAATATAAGCGTTGTGTCCATACATGCGGGTACTGAACAGTACATGGGGGCCCTGTGGCCTCTGAATCCTGTAATAAAAATAATACAATGCTTGAAACTTATTGTCTTATGGAACTTTGAGTGATTTGTTTCAGATGGAGCCATTATTGATACTTAATTAAATTCAAATTTCAATACATTTTTGTATCTTATCTTATATAATAAAAAATAAAGTAATAAATGCTATAATGCTAGTATATTATAAAAATTCTTACTATAACATCAGTATGCATGCATATACTATATGCATTTTATATTCAAAATTTAATGTTATGCCTAACCCTATACTGTCAGTTTTTATACATATCATTTCAATAACTCAGACTTTCATCAAAATTTTATTGAGATGGGTGGCCATTATTGAATAGTTTTTTCTTTTCATCTCTAAGTCATCAAAAAGATTTATAATGCAAAAAATGAGCTCACATTTTTTCTGCATGTTCCTGTTTATTTTTCTCATTAATGTCCTCTGCTTTGTCTCGGTAGTCGAGATATGTACCCCGGAAAGCTGCACATACCCTCAGCGCCTCCTTCAGCTTGGAATATGACTAAAAATCAAAATGAAAAACTAAATATTAACAATGTGGAAAACTTTAAAAAATAATTGAAGTGCATCTTTTAGTTCTGCTTAGTTTCCTCAGAAAAATATTATTTTTCCCTCAATTCAGCTGGGCAATTACAAATTCATTAACATAATTTCTCATACAATTATCCAGAACTAAACACTCCAAGCATCTCCACTTATTTCTGTCCATGGGAGGTACATGAAGGTTTTTGTGAATTTACCTCGAGTGGTTCTCTGAGGACGTCTTCTCCCACCATGGCCTCAGCTCTGTGCACAACCTCATTAGAGATCAGTCGGAGAAGATTGTGGAAGTTCTCTGGCTGGTGATAATATCTGCAATAGATTGCATAAATTAGCATCTCATATAAATTGACATCTTCTAAACATATTGATACATGTTCATAATATTGCATAAGATATGATACAATGCACTTAATTTGTAGTTTTTTTATTTAATGATTTTTCGAAAGATTCTGTTCTAAAATAAACAACCTTTAAAAAATCTGAAAAATCCATCCATGTTGTAATTTGAGGAATGTCCATTTCTAAAAAGTGTATGAGGGAAGAGAGACTGACTTACTGCAATAACACACCAGTGTATGAGCGAAGAGAGATTTACTTGTTGTGAAACCACACCAGTGTATGAGGGGAGGGAAGAGGGACTTACTTGCTGTGAGACCACACCAGGAGCAGCACATGTATGAGGGGAGGGAAGGGAGACTTACTTGCTGTGAGACCACACCAGGAGCAGCACATGTATGAGGGGAGGGAAGAGGGACTTACTTGCTGTGAGACCACACCAGGAGCAGCACATGTATGAGGGGAGGGAAGAGGGACTTACTTGCTGTGAGACCACACCAGGAGCAGCACATGTATGAGGGGAGGGAAGGGAGACTTACTTGCTGTGAGACCACACCAGGAGCAGCACATGTATGAGGGGAGGGAAGGGAGACTTACTTGCTGTGAAACCACACCAGGAGCAGCACATGTATGAGGGGAGGGAAGAGGGACTTACTTGCTGTGAGACCACACCAGGAGCAGCACGTGTACGAGGGGAGGGGAGAGAGACTTACTTGCTGTGAGACCACACCAGGAGCAGCACATGTATGAGGGGTGGGGAGAGAGACTTACTTGCTGTGAGACCACACCAGGAGCAGCACATGTATGAGGGGAGGGAAGGGAGACTTACTTGCTGTGAGACCACACTAGGAGCAGCACATGTATGAGGGGAGGGAAGAGAGACTTACTTGCTGTGAGACCACACTAGGAGCAGCACATGTATGAGGGGAGGGAAGGGAGACTTACTTGCTGTGAGACCACACCAGGAGCAGCACATGTATGAGGGGAGGGAAGAGGGACTTACTTGCTGTGAGACCACACCAGTGTATGAGAGGAGGGAAGGGAGACTTACTTGCTGTGAGACCACACCAGGAGCAGCACGTGTATGAGGGGAGGGAAGAGAGACTTACTTGCTGTGAGACCACACCAGGAGCAGCACGTGTATGAGGGGAGGGAAGAGAGACTTACTTGCTGTGAGACCACACTAGGAGCAGCACGTGTATGAGGGGAGGGAAGAGAGACTTGCTTGCTGTGAGACCACACCAGGAGCAGCACGTGTATGAGGGGTGGGAAGAGAGACTTACTTGCTGTGAGACCACACCAGGAGCAGCACATGTATGAGGGGAGGGAAGGGGGACTTACTTGCTGTGAGACCACACCAGTGTATGAGAGGAGGGAAGGGAGACTTACTTGCTGTGAGACCACACCAGGAGCAGCACGTGTATGAGGGGAGGGAAGAGAGACTTACTTGCTGTGAGACCACACCAGGAGCAGCACGTGTATGAGGGGAGGGGAGAGGGACTTACTTGCTGTGAGACCACACCAGGAGCAGCACGTGTATGAGGGGAGGGAAGAGGGAGACTTACTTGCTGTGAGACCACACCAGGAGCAGCACATGTATGAGGGTAGGGAAGAGGGACTTACTTGCTGTGAGACCACACCAGTGTATGAGGGGAGGGAAGAGGGACTTACTTGCTGTAAGACCACACCAGTGTATGAGGGGAGGGAAGAGAGACTTACTTGCTGTGAGACCACACCAGGAGCAGCACGTGTATGAGGGTAGGGAAGAGGGACTTACTTGCTGTGAGACCACACCAGGAGCAGCACGTGTATGAGGGTAGGGAAGAGGGACTTACTTGCTGTGAGACCACACCAGTGTATGAGGGGAGGGAAGAGAGACTTACTTGCTGTGAGACCACACCAGGAGCAGCACATGTATGAGGGGAGGGAAGGGAGACTTACTTGCTGTGAGACCACACCAGGAGCAGCACATGTATGAGGGGTGGGAAGAGGGACTTACTTGCTGTGAGACCACACCAGTGTATGAGGGGAGGGAAGAGAGACTTACTTGCTGTGAGACCACACCAGGAGCAGCACGTGTATGAGGGTAGGGAAGAGGGACTTACTTGCTGTGAGACCACACCAGTGTATGAGGGGAGGGAAGAGAGACTTACTTGCTGTGAGACCACACCAGGAGCAGCACGTGTACGAGGGGAGGGGAGAGAGACTTACTTGCTGTGAGACCACACCAGGAGCAGCACGTGTATGAGGGGAGGGAAGAGGGACTTACTTGCTGTGAGACCACACCAGTGTATGAGGGGAGGGAAGAGAGACTTACTTGCTGTGAGACCACACCAGGAGCAGCACGTGTATGAGGGTAGGGAAGAGGGACTTACTTGCTGTGAGACCAAACCAGGAGCAGCACGTGTATGAGGGGAGGGAAGGGAGACTTACTTGCTGTGAGACCACACCAGGAGCAGCACATGTATGAGGGGTGGGAAGAGGGACTTACTTGCTGTGAGACCACACCAGTGTATGAGGGGAGGGAAGAGAGACTTACTTGCTGTGAGACCACACCAGGAGCAGCACATGTATGAGGGGAGGGAAGAGGGACTTACTTGCTTTAGACCACACCAGTGTATGAGGGGAGGGAAGAGGGACTTACTTGCTGTGAGACCACACTAGGAGCAGCACATGTATGAGGGGAGGGAAGAGGGACTTACTTGCTGTGAGACCACACCAGGAGCAGCACATGTATGAGGGGAGGGAAGAGAGACTTACTTGCTGTGAGACCACACTAGGAGCAGCACATGTATGAGGGGTGGGAAGAGAGACTTACTTGCTGTGAGACCACACTAGGAGCAGCACATGTATGAGGGGTGGGAAGAGAGACTTACTTGCTGTGAGACCACACTAGGAGCAGCACATGTATGAGGGGTGGGAAGAGAGACTTACTTGCTGTGAGACCACACTAGGTGCAGCACGTGTATGAGGGGTGGGAAGAGAGACTTACTTGCTGCGAGACCACACTAGGAGCAGCACATGTATGAGGGGTGGGAAGAGAGACTTACTTGCTGTGAGACCACACCAGGAGCAGCACGTGTATGAGGGGAGGGAAGGGAGACTTACTTGCTGTGAGACCACACTAGGAGCAGCACATGTATGAGGGGTGGGAAGAGAGACTTACTTGCTGTGAGACCACACCAGGAGCAGCACGTGTATGAGGGGTGGGAAGAGAGACTTACTTGCTGTGAGACCACACCAGGAGCAGCACGTGTATGAGGGGAGGGAAGAGGGACTTACTTGCTGTGAGACCACACCAGGAGCAGCACATGTTTGAGGGGAGGGAAGAGGGACTTACTTGCTGTGAGACCACACCAGGAGCAGCACGTGTATGAGGGGAGGGAAGAGAGAGACTTTCTTGCTGTGAGACCACACCAGTGTATGAGGGGAGGGAAGAGGGACTTACTTGCTGTGAGACCACACCAGGAGCAGCACGTGTATGAGGGTAGGGAAGAGGGACTTACTTGCTGTGAGACCACACCAGGAGCAGCACATGTATGAGGGGAGGGAAGAGGGACTTACTTGCTGTGAGACCACACTAGGAGCAGCACATGTATGAGGGTAGGGAAGAGGGACTTACTTGCTGTGAGACCACACCAGGAGCAGCACGTGTATGAGGGGTGGGAAGAGGGACTTACTTGCTGTGTAACCACACTAGGAGCAGCACGTGTATGAGGGGTGGGAAGAGGGACTTACTTGCTGTGAGACCACACCAGGAGCAGCACGTGTACGAGGGGAGGGAAGAGAGAGACTTTCTTGCTGTGAGACCACACCAGTGTATGAGGGGAGGGAAGAGGGACTTACTTGCTGTGAGACCACACCAGGAGCAGCACATGTATGAGGGGAGGGAAGGGAGACTTACTTGCTGTGAGACCACACCAGGAGCAGCACATGTATGAGGGGAGGGAAGAGGGACTTACTTGCTGTGAGACCACACCAGGAGCAGCACATGTATGAGGGGAGGGAAGGGAGACTTACTTGCTGTGAGACCACACCAGGAGCAGCACATGTATGAGGGGAGGGAAGAGGGACTTACTTGCTGTGAGACCACACCAGTGTATGAGAGGAGGGAAGGGAGACTTACTTGCTGTGAGACCACACCAGGAGCAGCACATGTATGAGGGGAGGGAAGGGAGACTTACTTGCTGTGAGACCACACCAGGAGCAGCACGTGTATGAGGGGAGGGAAGGGAGACTTACTTGCTGTGAGACCACACCAGGAGCAGCACATGTATGAGGGGAGGGAAGAGGGACTTACTTGCTGTGAGACCACACCAGGAGCAGCACGTGTATGAGGGGAGGGAAGAGGGACTTACTTGCTGTGAGACCACACCAGGAGCAGCACGTGTATGAGGGGTGGGAAGAGAGACTTACTTGCTGTGAGACCACACTAGGAGCAGCACGTGTATGAGGGGAGGGAAGAGGGACTTACTTGCTGTGAGACCATACCAGGAGCAGCACGTGTATGAGGGGAGGGAAGAGGGACTTACTTGCTGTGAGACCACACTAGGAGCAGCACATGTATGAGGGGTGGGAAGAGAGACTTACTTGCTGTGAGACCACACTAGGAGCAGCACATGTATGAGGGATGGGAAGAGAGACTTACTTGCTGTGAGACCACACCAGGAGCAGCACATGTATGAGGGGTGGGAAGAGAGACTTACTTGCTGTGAGACCACACCAGGAGCAGCACGTGTATGAGGGGAGGGAAGAGGGACTTACTTGCTGTGAGACCACACCAGGAGCAGCACATGTATGAGGGGAGGGAAGAGGGACTTACTTGCTGTGAGACCACACCAGGAGCAGCACATGTATGAGGGGAGGGAAGGGAGACTTACTTGCTGTGAGACCACACCAGGAGCAGCACATGTATGAGGGGAGGGAAGAGGGACTTACTTGCTGTGAGACCACACCAGGAGCAGCACATGTATGAGGGGAGGGAAGAGGGACTTACTTGCTGTGAGACCATACCAGGAGCAGCACGTGTATGAGGGGAGGGAAGAGGGACTTACTTGCTGTGAGACCACACTAGGAGCAGCACGTGTATGAGGGGAGGGAAGAGAGACTTACTTGCTGTGAGACCACACTAGGAGCAGCACATGTATGAGGGGAGGGAAGAGGGACTTACTTGCTGTGAGACCACACCAGGAGCAGCACGTGTATGAGGGGAGGGAAGAGGGACTTACTTGCTGTGAGACCACACTAGGAGCAGCACATGTATGAGGGGTGGGAAGAGAGACTTACTTGCTGTGAGACCACACCAGGAGCAGCACATGTATGAGGGGAGGGAAGAGGGACTTACTTGCTGTGAGACCACACCAGGAGCAGCACATGTATGAGGGGAGGGAAGAGAGACTTACTTGCTGTGAGACCACACCAGGAGCAGCACATGTATGAGGGGAGGGAAGGGAGACTTACTTGCTGTGAGACCACACCAGGAGCAGCACATGTATGAGGGGAGGGAAGGGAGACTTACTTGCTGTGAGACCACACCAGGAGCAGCACATGTATGAGGGGAGGGAAGAGGGACTTACTTGCTGTGAGACCACACCAGTGTATGAGAGGAGGGAAGGGAGACTTACTTGCTGTGAGACCACACCAGGAGCAGCACATGTATGAGGGGAGGGAAGGGAGACTTACTTGCTGTGAGACCACACCAGGAGCAGCACGTGTATGAGGGGAGGGAAGGGAGACTTACTTGCTGTGAGACCACACCAGGAGCAGCACATGTATGAGGGGAGGGAAGAGGGACTTACTTGCTGTGAGACCACACCAGGAGCAGCACATGTATGAGGGGAGGGAAGAGGGACTTACTTGCTGTGAGACCACACCAGGAGCAGCACGTGTATGAGGGGTGGGAAGAAAGACTTACTTGCTGTGAGACCACACTAGGAGCAGCACGTGTATGAGGGGAGGGAAGAGGGACTTACTTGCTGTGAGACCATACCAGGAGCAGCACGTGTATGAGGGGAGGGAAGAGGGACTTACTTGCTGTGAGACCACACTAGGAGCAGCACATGTATGAGGGGTGGGAAGAGAGACTTACTTGCTGTGAGACCACACTAGGAGCAGCACATGTATGAGGGGTGGGAAGAGAGACTTACTTGCTGTGAGACCACACCAGGAGCAGCACATGTATGAGGGGTGGGAAGAGAGACTTACTTGCTGTGAGACCACACCAGGAGCAGCACGTGTATGAGGGGAGGGAAGAGGGACTTACTTGCTGTGAGACCATACCAGGAGCAGCACGTGTATGAGGGGAGGGAAGAGGGACTTACTTGCTGTGAGACCACACTAGGAGCAGCACGTGTATGAGGGGAGGGAAGAGGGACTTACTTGCTGTGAGACCACACTAGGAGCAGCACGTGTATGAGGGGTGGGAAGAGAGACTTACTTGCTGTGAGACCACACCAGGAGCAGCACGTGTATGAGGGGTGGGAAGAGAGACTTACTTGCTGTGAGACCACACCAGGAGCAGCACGTGTATGAGGGGAGGGAAGAGGGACTTACTTGCTGTGAGACCACACTAGGAGCAGCACGTGTATGAGGGGAGGGAAGAGCTTCAGCATTGTGGTGGGGTCCATGCACACATGAAGCTGGTCAAACCATTCAATCATAGTGTGCAGAAATCTCAGGTTCTCCTCGGTGTCTTGTATGGCCTAAAACAATTCAAGGAATTCTTACTGTCCTGCACTGTATAGAACATAAATATAACTGACAAATTTACAAAAAAAACTAATTATCTTTATTTGATAAATTTTTTAAATTGCATAAAATCATTTGTAAATATTGCACATGATAAGAAATTGGAAAGTAATTGTTGTCTGTGATAATTGTCTATATTGGACACAACACAGAGATTTGTAGAAATCAAATGTATTCACAAATAACAGAAAGCCCTGCTCCTTGTGTCACTGCCTACCACCAGGTGGCTCTAATCATAATGCACCCAAAGCCAGGTGGCAGCACAATACAGTGGTATTTAAAGATCATCCACAAAGACAATTTGATTGTTTTTTGTTGTTTTTGTTCCCCACTGAAATTACATCTTGTGAGTAATATTTAGCATACCAGCAAAAATATTTATAGATTGTCTTGACACTAAAAATTGGGATTTGACTAGATTATTACCTTGTTAATATCTTTGCGGACATTTTGGAATGAGTGAGCATAAGTACTGTTGGCCTCTTCTAGATTACGCAGAATATCTGAGGCGACCGGGGAGTCCAGCTGTTTGTTGATGGAGAATAACTTATCCAGTCTATTCTCCCACAATGATACCTCATCCAGCGGTCCCGGAAATGCCCCAGCCAGACGCTCAAGGTCCAACATTGGGTCATGTTTTAGTATGCTCTGTAATAATAAACATATATTTATAATATCAAACATCCTCAATCTTGAATAGAACTTCTTTCTTAAAATGTCAAGAAAGAAGTTTTCTGGATCAAATTCTCACTTTTCCAAATATTTGATCATCAGCATGGGTATAAGTGTTATTTAATATATATTGAAGAGGGTGTACATATGAAAATTACCTTAATTTGTTTGATCCAGCCAATGACAGTTGTTTCCAGGACATGGAGGACAGAGTTCCTTCTGTTTGTATTGGCAGCAGCCTCAGCTAGCACCTCTATAGAGGGCAATGGCAAACTGATCTCTCCCTGCAAACCAATTACATCAAATTACACCTTCCTTCAACTAAAGCTGTACATTTTATAATTCTCACTGCTCGAGTGGGCCCTGCTGCCACCTGGTGTATTGGAATCTGTCATGCATGGGTGAACTCTTTAATCATGCAAACTTGGCTTTGAGTAGTATCAAATTCTGAGTCACATTTCATTTTCTTTTAATCAGTTTATTGCACCCATGACTGTCTCTCTATTCTTCTCAAGATTCCAAAACTGATTATCTATTTGTCTATGTGAGCATTTGTTGCTAAAATATGAATGTATTCCCTTAACAGCATACAGAATAGTAGTCATCATATCAGCTGGCATCACCTATCACTGCTTGCAATGTACTTGACACAAGAGACATCTGGTGCATCACAAATATTGGAACTCGAGCAGAGAGAATTTATGTCCGGTATAATTATTTCTGTTGTCTATGAGGGCAAGTTATGAAACTATGAGGACCTAAACACTGCCTATCATTGTTATTCTCAGCACTATGAGCAGACTAAGCTTGGTATATACACTTTATAAATCATCCACTAAACTATTACTACTACATCTTAAAGTGCTGAAATTTTTATTCTTAGATGATGAAATAGATGCAGATTTAAGATGCAGATATATTGTTGCCTAGTAATGCATCAATTCCTTACAATAATCAATACATTATTTAACATTTATATTTCTACTCACTATCTTTTCTGCAAGTTAAATTGAAACATGAGGCTTGATTCACAATGCTTATTTGATGATTTCACCTGAGCATATCCTTGAGCTGTCTCCAGGTTGGCCATGAGTCTATGGAGCATGTCCATCATCTTATCGGAGGACACGCTGTAGTTGTTTGCAGTGGCACCTTGGTCCATGGCCATGAGAGGCAGGTACACTTCCCGAGTGATGAGGTCGAGCTGCTCCAGAGCATTATCACCACAGTCCAAATACATCACCTCCTCGTCTTGTAACACAAACATTCCATCAATCCCTTTTTTAATCTTCTTTTTGAATATTTTTGAGAAATAAAAACAAAATCATTCTTCTTTATTGAAAAATTAAATAAAAAAATCTATTCATTGAGTGATTATTTCAAGATGCAATTTTTTTTACCTATATTTTCCTTGGTGAGTTTAACTCCAACATTGTTTTTCAGAAAGAAGACAGATTTGTATTTCAAATCTGGGGGTGGTTGAAGTGATGCCACAATTAGTTTTGGTGGACGCACATACACAAACATTCGTCTGATATCTTCATTATTCAGGAATTCATGAAATGCAAGTCTGGAAAGAAAACAAAAAAGCAACAGTTTATAGAGACACTCTCATTGATTCAGGTATGCCTTTTTACAAGAAAACACAATTTATTAATATATTAAGCACTAAATCATTATCTTAAATCCAATCTCAGCACCCCTAGCCTCAGCATCTCCAGCCACAGCACCCCAGCCACAGCACCCCCAGCCACAACACCCCAGCCACAGCACCCCCAGCCACAACACCCCAGCCTCAGCACCCCAAGCCACAACACCCCAGCCTCAGCACCTCCACCCATAGCACCCCAAGCCACAGCACCCCAAGCCACAACACCCCAGTCACAGCACCCCAGCCACAGCACCCCTAGGCACAGCACCCCCAGCCACAACACCCCAGCCTCAGCACCCCCAGCCACAGCATCTCCACCCATAGCACCCCAAGCCACAGAACCCCAAGCCACAGCACCCCTAGCCACAGCACCCCAAGCCACAGCACCCCCAGCCACAACACCCCCAGCCTCAGCACCCCAGCCACAACACCCCAGCCTCAGCACCCCTAGCCTAACCATCTCCAACCTCAGCATCCCAAGCCTCAGCACCCCCAGCCTCCACACCCCCAGCCTCCACGCCCCCAGCCTCAGCACCCCCAGCCTCAGCATCCCCAGCCTTAGCACCCCCAACCTCAGCACCCCCAGCCACAGCACCCCCAGTCACAGCACCCCAGCCACAGCACCCCTAGGCACAGCACCCCCAGCCACAGCACCCCCAGCAACAGCACCCCCAGCCTCCACATCCCCAGCCACAGCATTTCGAGCCATAGCACCCCAAGCCACAGCACCCCCAGCCACAGCACCCCAAGCCACAGCACCCCAAGCCACAACACCCCAGTCACAGCACCCCAGCCACAGCACCCCCAGCCTCCACATCCCCAGCCACAGCATCTCGAGCCTTAATTAGCACCCCCAGCCACAGCACCCCCAGCCTCAGCACCCCCAGCCACAGCACCCCTAGCCTCCACATCCCCAGCCTCAGCATCTCGAGCATCAGCACCTCCAGCCTCAGCACCCCCAGTCTCAGCATCCCAAGCCTCAGCACCCCCAGCCTCAGTCTCAGCATCCCCAGCCTCAACATCTCCAGCCACAACACCCCAGCCTCAGCACCCCTAGCCTAACCATCTCCAACCTCAGCATCCCAAGCCTCAGCACCCCCAGCCTCAGCACCCCCAGCCTCTGCATCTCCAGCCTCAGCACCCCCAGCCTCAGCATCTCCAGCCTCAGCATCTCCACCCTTGGCATCCCTAGCTTGAATAACTCCTGTCTCAGCATCCCTAGCCTCAGCACCCCCAGCCCGAATCCCTAGCCTGAACATCCCTAGCCTCAGCATCTCCAGCCTCAGCATTTATCTTGGCAGCAGAAAACATCTATATATTTTGTAGTGGATTGGATAGGCCATTTTCCTTGTCATGTGTATAACACCTGTATATTTTCTGACAGGTTGGGCAGGCCATTTAGCCTGTGAGAAGTATTACATCTATAATATTTCCTGTGACGAGTACAACACCTATATATTTTTTGACAGATTGGGCAGGCCATTTTGCCTGTGAGAAGTAAAACATCTATATATTTTCTGGGACAGGCCAATTGTTGCTATTCTGCTCAATCTAATCATCTTCATTATGGGAGTAAGAAGCAAGCACTGACCTATTTTCATCATTGATGAACAAGTTTTTGAGATCTTCGTTTCTGGGGCGGAGAGAGGAGCTGACTCTCGTCTCCAGCCATCGGAGTTTATCATCCATCTCCATACTGGATAAGTTTTCAGCTAACTGCAAACAAACGGTGTGACAAAATAAAACATTTTAATCCTGATGTTTATTACAACAATGTTCAGGTGACAGTTTTGCTCTATATTATAAAAAAACAATAGAGCATATATAATATATTTCTCTGGGAAACATTTACTTTGTGACTGAATTTTATTACAACTTGATATGTATTTCAAAAATATGAATAAAATATCATGCTTGAATATGAATAAAATATCATCAAATTTTTAAATCATGTCTTTTATTTGTGAAAAAATGTAATTCAAAGTGAAGAAAAAAAAACAAATTTAAAATAATGTGAAGAAAAAACATGTAATCATTGTAATTATATCAGACTACTTTTGACCTCAGTACTTTGTTGAGCATATTGAATAAACAGAGTTATAAATTTGATTAATTTAGTATGCATATATACTAGTCTAGAAGAAAAAAATGTTTATCCTGCCAACCAACAAAATTTAAACAGGCTAGTCTTTTAGCAGTTTAGGGGTTAAGAAAAATGATTAGATGTGGAAAAGCTTTAAAATTGGGAAACCAGCTACCCTGTCAAACCAAGACACATTTTTTCCCTGGATTTATAAATTTTGTTGTTTAAATTTTAATGTATCTCTTTTTTCTGGATCTCCATTATAAACATAAGTATTTACAAATAAATTAGATTTTAAGTTAACAAGATAATTCCATTGGAGAATTCATATTAAGATATTAAAAGAAATATTTTGTCTCCTGAGAGACCACAAACAAAAACGCCAAACGAGCACCTGTCAATTCAGGTAATTTCTGAGATTCTGACCTCTGCTCTGGCAGCCGAATTCTTTGACTTTTGTGTTCATATTTTGACACATGAGGAGTATCGTTATCGAAATCTCATATAATTAACAAAAAATAACCTACCCTTGTTATTTTTCAACCAAACAATTCATTATCCAATAAATATCTACTTTCAAAGTTAGTTTCCTCGTTTAAGTTTGTTTGTTTCAGTTTAAGAAAGTTTTAAGAAACTTTGATTTGACACAGATTCCGCCATATTGTTTATACCAGGTTGCTAAAGAAATTTGCATAATCTCGAGAGATTAGGGCTCCTATTATTACTGAGAAATAATGAGTTTTAAGGTAGATTACTTTTATTTTAAAGATATAGCTCGTCTAAAATTGATGAGCTGCATTTTTTGCAGACAATACCTATATTAAACAAAATGATTGACCTAGTTTTAAAGTAGAACCGGAAACGGAAACTATAAATGAAAATAGACTGGAGTGAAATGTTCCTGTGAAATATCTTAATATTCACTCTAGAAATTGTCAAACACTTGGATATTGGAATTTATTTCGGTGTTAATGAGGGACGAAACGTGAGTATAATGTTTTTTTGTAATGATATAGACGACTATGAACGAACAAGACTCTTTTTGACGCTAGATAGATACGCTTGATGCCAGACAATCTTCAATCAAGTGCCAATCTTGCCAAAAATACTCGTACTCGTACAGCTGTAGTTACTCGTGCACTGAGTCATACGTGATCAAGCTCCACATACGTGATCAAGTGCCCGAGATAACCCTCCCTGGAATGGGTGCTGGACGTTCCGACTCACGGCGTTCCGCCTCAGACGTTGCGCCTCACGACCTGTCCGCCTCACTACCTGTCTGCCTCGCATCGCTTGTAATAGACCGAATTTGACTCTCTTTTTTTTTAAAACACATCTACATTTCACAAAGAATACGAATCCTTGTCATATAAAGCTGTATTCTCAAGAAGAGGTTAGTAAAACATCGTCATTCGTATATCGCGAGTGATCTGTCAAAGACACACGATTGGGTCCGGCAAGTTAGCCCGGGTTATCCCGATCTCCTCGATTGGAGCTGGCGGGTTCCGGTGGTGGAAGGCGGCGGACGCCGACCTCCGCCCTCTGAATACCCTCGGCGAATTCGGCGGAACAAAATATAGAAATGACGTATTTGAACTTATTTTTTTAAAAAACACATCTACATTTGATAAAGCTGTAAATATTCTCAACAAGAGGTTGTTTAAAAGGTAGGTGATTGTGGACTTAATATGAATCTATGGGCCAGTGAGGCGGACAGGTCGTGAGGCGGACAGGTAATGAGTCGCTGGTAGCGTGAGGCGGATCGTCTAGCATTCCCTGGAATGAAAGTGAAAATAGGCCGATACCTGATATCCCTGTTGTTTTTTTCCCCCCATTGAAAAGTACACGCTGGAACTGTACAACTTTATCGGAACCAGAACTGCACAACTCCACTATATTTAATCATTGGTCGGAGAGATTGGCAGGGGGCCTATGGAGGGAAAAGCTATCTGTCATTCTCGTCTGCAGTGATACTTTGCCCATGGTTAGGATGAATAATTCTGCAGACAAATCATATAAACCATAACTTTCCAGACCTGGTGGGTGTCAGCAACACAGAAAATGTCTCTCTCAGACTCTATCTTCAGTATATATTGAGAATCTCCAAGTTGACTCCATCAATTTTCACAATTTTAACATCATATTTGTTGTTTGCTAGGAATATCATTGATTTGTCCCCTAAGTGAAGTATGTTCACCATGGCTGGATGAAGGGCACCTAATCAAAATAACTGTGATACGAAGGCACCAAGTGGCCAGCTGTTATTATACCTCATGTTCGGCATATATTTCTGTGAATATTCTCACTTTTCATTCCCACCACAATTCAGCAGTTTGACTGCAGTCTAATGTGACAATTCAGTTGCGCGGTCTCCTTGTTGTCATTTTGACCATAATCTGGATGCCCTCAGGTTTAGTTGACCCCACCATGACTGGGTGAAGTTAGTCCCAAGGAGAGCGACCATGGTTACTTTGTAGTCATTTTCTATCCTTACAGAGCCTTTTAGCACTTCATTATTGTCCGGGTAAATTGAAATATATGGTTATCTCAATGGATGAGCCGACTTCTCTCAGGGGCACTGACTAAACTAAATACCATATATGTAAGTCACTCCACTGCACCATCAATCAGAGACATTTGAAATGGAGATTGGAAAAAAACAAGCAATGAAATAAAACAAGCAAAGTGTTTTGAAAAAAAAACCCTTGTTTGTCAAAAATTCAAGAATAATGCTGAAATTTAATAAGTTCAATTTTTAATTCTTTATGAAACAAAATGGTACTGGCCAGTTGTTCAATATACTGCATGATGCCTCCAAAATGTAACAATTATGAAAATTAGGTGAATGAATTAGATATCAATATCAATATAATGCTCTTCTTTAATAAAATAGTTCATTTACTAACAGTATTAAGAAAATAAATATTTGATTTTGGGCTTTTTGGCATACCTGAAAGACCATGTTGTGCTCATAGTATGTATGTGTCAGACTGGCATTGAAGTAAAGCAATGACCATGTTTACCCTTATTTGGTTGCACTCTTATACTTTATATTATTTCTGCAGCTTCTCTACTTTAAAAAAATCATCATGTTGGAAGTCACTTGATATTAATATTGTTTTCTGATCTATAACAATGCCTCTAACATCCTTATTTTGCTCTTTGTACCAGTTGTTCATACACCTACTTTGCTCACAAATCATTTCCCATCAATGTATATTGAAAAATCCTCAATGGTAACAGTATGGAATCTTGGACTGCCCTCTGCGAACAAAAGTTAACAAATCATAATGCCACTATTTATGACACAAAAGGCAAACCCAGGGACTCCATTTCTTGCAAATAATTAAGATGAAAAAATTAAGTATCAAACAAGCATATCTTTTAAAGGTATTTGCTTTTAGCATAGTCCCAAAAATGTCAAATTTTAATTTAAGTTTCTTTCAGCATGACCCAATGTGTGTAGTTACAGCCAGTCATAGGGCTAGATTTTACCATATGTGACCTTATTAACTCTAAATTTATCACCTGACATTGTTTGTGAAAGTTTTAATATAGTTTAGAACTTGTTATGGTAAAAACCATGATTACTTGACAGTAAACAGATTTGTCAATACCAAGCCTATTTCAGAATGTGCATGTTGTTTGAACTATGAAAAAAATGACAGCTGTTTCATGAAAAAATTTTATCATGTGATTATTGATTTCCATTTGTCATGTTTATATATCACAGAATATATCACATTTCATATATATATTCCACATAAATGGAATCAATTTAACAGCTCTCGTAATTATCAAGGAGGTTTCATTTTCTATGTATTTATCTATTTTTGACAGACTTGCTGATTGGGGTCGTTAGATGTGTAACAAGGATGCAGAGATGATATCGTGAATACTACAGATGGAAAATATGATCATGTATAAAAACATACACTGTGTGACTGACCATAAAGCTCACTGTCACAAAGACAGGGATCTGAGAATACAAGCTCGCTCAACCACAACATTCACCATGGTTCTAATGATCCATATTGTTGTAGTCAGTATATTGCCAACATTGACGCTCGCAGAAATATACAAGGTTCCCTTAGAGCACAGAAAAGGTTCCGGGGAACTGAACCAGGCAGTGAATGAAGAGGGAGCGCCATCTACCAGCCCAGAAAACAACCTGCAT
Source organism: Amphiduros pacificus (assembly GCA_949316495.1). Classification (NCBI taxonomy): domain Eukaryota; kingdom Metazoa; phylum Annelida; class Polychaeta; order Phyllodocida; family Hesionidae; genus Amphiduros; species Amphiduros pacificus. The sequence continues at coordinate 28,187,689 of OX439006.1, read as the reverse complement.
GGCAAGCCGGGTCAGGGTTACTACATATCCATGTCTATAGGACAACCATCTCAACAGGTCAGTAGCAGTAACAGCCTGCATGGCAACAGTAACAGCCTGCATGGCAACGGTAACAGCCTGCATGACAACAGTAACAGCCTGCATGGCAACAGTAACAGCCTGCATGGCAACAGTAACAGCCTGCATGGCAACAGTAACAGCCTGCATGGCAACAGTAACAACCTGCATGGCAACAGTAACAGCCTGCATGACAACAGTAACAGCCTGCATGGCAACAGTAACAGCCTGCATGGCAACAGTAATAGCCTGCATGACAACAGTAACAGCCTGCATGGCAACAGTAACAGCCTGCATGGCAACAGTAACAGCCTGCATGGCAAGCTGGTCAAACAGGTTTTAAAACCTATCTCTTATCAAGGTCTTGAAATGTAGTGCTGGTTCGTGATCTAGAATTATACTCTGAGGCAGCCATCCTGAATTTATGAGAAGTCATCATATACTTCATTTTGAAGGGATTCGCCAGGAGAATAAAATTTTGATAATTATGAATCTCTTTGGAATGCTTTCACATTGGTGACCATTTTAAATTAGTTTTTCTTAAAACATCTTGAAGTAACTGTGTAATTCTCCTTTGATAAATAGTGAAATATTACTTCAAAATATTTTCATGATTGAAGATGATGAATTGAGCACAGGGATTTTCCATTTTGATATTTACTTTGCATATATTTTCCTGAATCTTGAATACAATTTCTGGCATAAAGTATAACATTTCTTATTTCAGTTGAATGTGTTGGTGGATACAGGGAGCAGTAATTTTGCTGTTGCAGCTTCTCCAGATCCAAACATCAACAAATATTTTGATATATCCAAGTAAGTGTGTTTCTCTATCAGCAATAAATGATTAACGACTGAGGTGTATGATGGCTGCCTGCTTGAGATTAGGTTAAAAGTCACTATCACACCCAACCTGAGTTAGAAATGACCACATCAAACTTCCAGTCATGCTTGGGCCAAACGTAACCTAAATTTTTACTCATGTATAGGCTGTGCCAATTGCCATGTAGAATTTACAGGACCAGATTGGCATGCATATATTGGTGAAATTCCCATAATACTTTCTCAGGGCATGCAGAGGAAATCTTTTTGTCTAAAAATCAGCAAAGTTTGAGGGGACATTTAAGGGTATTAGTGAGTGGCAGCTGCCAATAAGCATCACAATGGGGACGTTCTGAGATTTTCTAATGCCATTTTCTGTTATTATTTATGTATGTATGTTTTATGTATGTATATGTGTGTGTGTGTGTGTGTGTGTGTCTAGTGTAGTGTAGTGTAATGTAATGTATGAAAAAATGAAGGCAGCTTCATGAAACTTGACACATATAAGCATCTGGTGAAAACCTTGTACTAGTTTGATGGACGGCGACCTTGACCTATTTTTCAAGGTCACAGGGACAATTATGTGAAATCATCCTTGTCATCGCGATAACTCAAAAACAAATGATGGCAGCTATATGAAACTTGACACACATAAGCATCTGGTGAAGACCTCAGACTTCCTTTGATGGAACATGACCTTCACCTACTTTTGTGATAACTCGAGAACAAATGATTGCAGCTTTATGAGATTTGACACACACAAGCATCTGGTGAAGACATCAGAATTTTTTCTATGAAACATGACCTTCATCTTCTTTTCAAGGTCACAGGGACAATTATGTGAAATCCCTATCATTGTGATAACTCGAGAACAAATGATGGCAGCTTTATGAGATTTGACACACATAATCTGGTGAAGACCCCAAAAGAGTTTGATGAATGGTGACCTTCGCCTACTTTTCAAGGTCACAGTGACAATTATGTCAAATCCACGTCATTGCAATAACTCAAGAACAAATAATGGCAGCAGCTTCATGAGAATTGACACACATAAACATCTGGTGAAGACCCCAGATGAGTTTGATGGACGGTGACCTTAACCTGCTTTTCAAGGTCACCGGCTTGAAAGTTATCAAAGGAAGTAGATTTTATGGGTTTTTTTACCCCTGTGCAGTGACATTTTGTTCACAAATATTGTGTGGAGTGAATGTTGTGCAATAAGTTACCAGGGCTGAGGGTTGATGCATCTCTGATGCCTATGTTCTCAACCTGCAATGCTGGGTAAACACTTTAAATGATCATTTATGAAGCAATTTGCAGATATTTCTTGACAATTTTCATTGATTACAAAAAACAATGTTCAGCATATTGTAAAATTTTAAAATAAAAGGAAGATTTCGCAATTATATATGGCCATTGTTATGACAAATACAAAAAAACAGTTTCTTCAAGCATTCTCAAGTCTGTCATTATGTCAGTCTGTCAACTTTGATCCTTTCCTCTGAAACTACTGATCAGAGTTCTCAGCTATTAGTAGGTAAGTAAGAGGATGTTTTTTTTAAAATAATAGCCAATGAAAATTGAGATAACAAAAGTTTGTAACAATATTAATATGTAACATGCATTTTGAGTTGCCAAAATTATAGTTTGCTGAAGTCTGTTATTGAAAAAAGATTTAATTAATTCTTAATGAAGCAATTTGCAGGCATTTTCAGAAAATATGAATTCACAAACATTGCGAAAAAGCAATGATCAACATAGCTCAGTTTTTAAAACATTCTATCTTGGCTCAAAAAGAAAGTAGTTCCTTGAGAAGATGTGCCACCAGAGGACACTCAACACCAACAACAACAATAAACTGCCTGAATCAGCTGTGGTTTGTCAATGTGTCCTCTCAATGTGTCCTCCTAATGTGCACAATTATTTTTGCACAATTATTTTTGGACATTCTTTGTTGTAAATGAACTATATTCTATTGCATATTAATTCTTTATTTTTTAAATGATTGATATTCTCAAGATGGAACATTTATTACTGTCAGGTTAAGTAACATTGCGGTCACAAGGCACACAACAACCTGCCTTTAATTTGAATAAAATGATCTAGATGGAGATTAAAGTTGTTTTATGAGAAGCTATTGAGTGCATTGAATAGGTATAATCTGGTGGCAGCCCTCATGCTTTACAGATGTGTCAATGTATGTGTTAATATCACTAAATACCTCCAATCTGGGTCAGAATGATGAGGGCTTGATTACTTTGGATGGAAAATAATTGGTGCCAGGGACTGTGGCCTTTGTGTTATTGTTTTGAACTTGAATATTCAATCCAGGCAGTTAATTGAATCAACTCTGCACCACTTATTCAAATAACAGATCTATAATATCTATACGCAATGTATGCACAATATGAAAAGGATGAACTCTGCGACCTGTTCAACATAAATTGATCATACAAAATCATATGCTTAATGTGTATAGATTTAATTAACTGACATGTGCATATAGATTATCCAAACAGATTTGCTATATTTTACACACACAGATATACACATGTATTTGATATTTTTATGATTTTTGTTATCATTATTTGAATATAGAATAGCAAATAGCATACATATGTGTGTGTGTGTGTATGTGTGTTTATATAAATCTTGAACATCCAGTGCCTCATTTTTGCAATGTGTGTCATTTTTGTAATGAGATCTGTGGAGAAAGGGGGTGGAGGCCAACAGAGTCAATTGTCATATTGTAAACATTACTTTTCCCAATATATTAAAAAAAAAATTCATTTAAAGAGAAATAGCTAAAGCGGCTATTGCAGTGCCCCCTGGATGATGAGATGTAGCATTAAGCTCTTGTTGCAGGTCATTGACATTCAGGAACATTGGGACCAAGGTGTATGTGCCTTACACTAAGGGCAACTGGAAGGGCCATCTCGGGGAGGATACGGTGAGCATTGCCTCTGTGCCGCATATCTCCATCACAGCCAACATTGCCTGTATCACCTCCTCAGACCAGTTCTACATCAATGCCTCCAACTGGCAGGGCATCCTCGGCCTCGCCTACAGTGATATCTCCAGGGTAAGGCTGATAGAGATGTTAACTTTTTTCTGAAACGTAATAGTTTTTTGTAACACGGATGGTTCCTTTTTTGACAGTCATTGCCGCAAGTGTTATTCTGTGATTGGTATGGTCATGGGGAATGTTCTTCGTGTGCATGTAATAGATTCTTATATGCGTATGAATACATATAATATGTAAAAAAAGGAAAAAGAAGTGCGTGATGAAGAAGTTCAAGACAGCAACATCTTCAACGTCTTCGCCCATTAATGCACAAAATTATCAATTCATATTGCTTGGAAATGTTTTCCAATCTATAGGTCATGGAATTCCGAGTAGGTTTAGTTCAAATTTGGTGTAAATGGGACACTTAGAACAGAAATGACAAGCAAAAGTCTGATCGATGATTTGCATCAGCGCCTGAGCGATATTAGAGGAATTTACATAATTGAGACTGACAATCTCCACCAGAGGACGACCTGGTGAACCTATCACCTCTGTACAAGGTGCCTTTTGGTGCTGGCTCACCACATTCACCAATTTTCATGTAACTGTCCGTCTTACTTATTTATTTAAAAAAAAATTGTACTCAGATTAATGAATTATGATATATTTCACCCTTAATACAAAGGTTTGTGCATATAGAAACAACTATTAAGAGAAATAAAACTTGGAACTACTTTCTCAACCAGAGGAGTCATTTTCTGGGGTAGCGATAAGGCGGAACCACAACAAAGATGGCCGCTTTGTTTATAATTTGAATTCTTTTAAATTCTTTTTTGAATTCTTTTTAAACTTTTGGTTAATCTAACCAACAAAAAATGTTCCAATGTTAACAAATGAACTCTTATACATCTCAAGGCAACTTCATATTTGATATTAAGAGATGTTAATATGTCAATCACTCTTACAACACACTGACAGTTCTTGAGCACATGGCCAGTAAAAGTAGGACCAGATGAATACTAATCTGGGTTGGCCAGAGGTAATAGTTTGCGTGTGCCTCTGGTTGACAGTGTGTAAGACTGAAAAGCACAGCTTTGCATATAGTAGTACCGTACTAGAATATTCGTTCATATACCAAATTAAAAAATGAACACAGATAATAACTCCTCATCATTTTGCAATGATTGTTTCATTTTGTGTTTATTTATTTTTTTGTTTATTGTAATTTTTGTTTTGCTTGTTGTAATTTTTGTTTATTGTTATTGTAATTTTTGTTTTGTTTGTTGTAATTTTTGTTTTGTTTGGAAATTGTTTCCCATCCGTGCTACATGTGGAGCACTACGTTTTCTTGCTTTACATTAAATGGTTTCAATACAATAATGACTGTGAAACATTTGACAGAAATATGCTTATTGGAACAAGTGGACAAGTGAGCAAGTGTTAATATTTTGGGGTTGAGTTTATTCAACAAATTAACAAAACCATGGATAACTTCTTTGCACCTTGACATCACATCAACCTCTTCTTCACACTGCATCTATTATTAAAAATGATCAACAGTTACAAAAAATCAGAGATAATAATATAAGAGTGTTTAGAAATGTCGCTTGTCATGTAGCATTCAGTGAATTTTCTCTCTGTCCTTGCAGCCGGATTCAAGCGTGGAGCCATTTTTTGATTCTTTGGTGAAGCAGACAAACGTCAGCAATGACTTCTCCCTGCAGTTGTGTGGCACCATAGATACCAATAGTTCTGTTGATGTGGCAGTAGGTGGCACCATGGTAAGGACAAGTTTCTCATTGTCAATTTTAATCAGTAGGGGGCACTATGGTAAGGACAAGTTTCTCATTGTCAATTTTAATCAATAGGGGGCATTATATTGAGGAAATTCTATCATTGTCTATATTGACCTGTAGGGAGTATTATGGTAAGGAAATGTTTCTCATCAGTCTCGTACCTGACCTAAATCATGTTTAGAGTCTGATTTGGGTCATTGAGATGGTTATGATGAGGCAGAATATCTCTAAGTTAGATGTTTTCACTTTGGTTTGAAGTTTTGAGCAACCAATATTTCCTGTGTCAGTGAGTGGGCAATATCAGTGCTCTCAGTTTTTGTGTGAGTGTGGATAAAGTAACTCATCAGCCTAAGACATAAAGCGTGAATATAACTGACCAATCAGAAAAATCTGCATGGATTGAGGCAGATATAGGTCATGCACAGTGGCACGTACTGGTCTCTGTTCCTACTTGGAGGATTGAGATGGAGTTTCTCATTGTCTATGTTGACCAATAGAGAGCATTATGTCAAGGAAGGGCTTATCATTGTTAACATTATTCAGTAGCGGGCACTATGATGAGGACAAGCTTTTCATTGTCTGTAATATATTGACCAATAGAGGGCACGATGGTGAGGATTGAGCTTCTTATTGTCTATAATATATTGACCAGTAGGGGGCGCTATGGTGAGGACCAAGCTTCTTATTGTGTGATATATTGACCAGTAGGGGGCACTATGGTGAAGATCAAGCTTCTTATTGTGTGATATATTGACCAGTAGGGGGCACTGTAGTGAGGATCGAGCTTCTTATTGTCTATAATATATTGACCAGTAGGGGGCACTATGGTGAGGATCCAGCTTCTTATTGTCTATAATATATTGACCAGTAGGGGGCACTATGGTGAGGACCAAGCTTCTTATTGTCTATAACATATTGACCAATAGGGGGCACTGTGGCACTACAGTAAAAACAAACATCAGACAATGCAGTTTGAAAATTAAAGTAATCAGAGTGAACAATAATGTTTTTCATCGCTCCATCACACATTTTATCATCCTCATTATAAATGAATTTGTGAAGCTCAAATTTGTTGTACATGTAGTAAACAAACATTGTGTTTCTTATCCTGACCTGCATTTATGAACTTCGAGAGACAGTTCAAATAAAAACAGACTGTCAGGTGATTTGCTTTGTTGAGTTTATAGAGATATCTGTTTGGCTAGTGGCAGCTTTGTATTGCAGGTTATTGGAGGTCTGGATGCGAGTCTGTACACTGGGAGCATGCTGTATGCTGCCATACACAAGGAATGGTATTACGAGGTGGTCCTCACGCAGATGAAGGTCGGCAAATACACCATAGACGTCGACTGCAAAGAGGTGAGATTTACCGCCATCAGCTTGCTCCAGTATTAACCATGTCATCATCTGTGTGACCATGTTGTATCTTCTATGTGACCATGTTGTATCTTCTATGTGACCATGTTGTATCTTCTATGTGACCATGTTGTATCTTCTATGTGACCATATTGTATCTTCTATGTGACCATGCTGTATCTTCCATGTGACCATGTTGTATCTTCCATGTGACCATGTTGTATCAAGATTCCATGTGACCATGTTGTATCTTCTATTTGACCATGTTTGGTTTTCTGTGACCATGCTGTATCTTCCATGTGACCATGTTGTATCTTCCATGTGACCATGTTGTATCTTCCATGTGACCATGTTGTATCTTCCATGTGACCATGCTGTATCTTCCATGTGACCATGTTGTATCAAGATTCCATGTGACCATGCTGTATCTTCCTTGTGACCATGTTGTATCTTCCATGTGACTATGTTGTATCTTCTATGTTACCATGTTGTATCTTCCATGTGACATTGTTGTATCAAGATTCCATGTGACCATGTTGTATCTTCCATGTGACCATGCTGTATCTTCCATGTGACCATGTTGTATCTTCCATGTGACCATGTTGTATCTTCCATGTGACCATGGTGTATCTTCTATTTGACCATGTATCTTCTATGTGACCATGTTGTATCTTCTATGTAACCATGTTGTATCTTCTATGTGACCATGTTGTATCTTCTATGTGACCATGTTGTATCTACCATGTGACCATGTTGTATCCTCCATGTGACCATGTTGTATCAAGATTCCATGTGACCATGTTGTATCTTCCATGTGACCATGTTGTATCTTCCATGTGACCATGTTGTATCTTCCATGTGACCATATTGTATCTTCCATGTGACCATATTGTATCTTCTATGTGACCATGTTGTATCTTCTATGTGACCATATTGTATCTTCTATGTGACTATGCTGTATCTTCCATGTGACCATGTTGTATCTTCCATGTGACCATCTTCCATGTGACCATGCTGTATCTTCCATGTGACCATGTTGTATCAAGATTCCATGTGACCATGTTGTATCTTCCATGTGACCATGTTGTATCTTCCATGTGACCATGTTGTATCTTCTATGTTACCATGTTGTATCTTCCATGTGACATTGTTGTATCTTCCATGTGACATTGTTGTATCTTCCATGTGACCATGTTGTATCTTCCATGTGACCATGTTGTATCTTCCATGTGACCATATTGTATCTTCCATGTGACCATATTGTATCTTCTATGTGACCATGTTGTATCTTCTATGTGACCATATTGTATCTTCTATGTGACTATGCTGTATCTTCCATGTGACCATGTTGTATCTTCCATGTGACCATCTTCCATGTGACCATGCTGTATCTTCCATGTGACCATGTTGTATCAAGATTCCATGTGACCATGTTGTATCTTCCATGTGACCATGTTGTATCTTCCATGTGACCATGTTGTATCTTCCATGTGACCATGTTGTATCTTCTATGTTACCATGTTGTATCTTCCATGTGACATTGTTGTATCTTCCATGTGACATTGTTGTATCTTCCATGTGACCATGCTGTATCTTCCATGTGACCATGTTGTATCTTCCATGTGACCATGTTGTATCTTCTATTTGACCATGTATCTTCTATGTGACCATGTTGTATCTTCTATGTAACCATGTTGTATCTTCTATGTGACCATGTTGTATCTTCTATGTGACCATGTTGTATCTTCCATGTGACCATGTTGTATCCTCCATGTGACCATGTTGTATCAAGATTCCATGTGACCATGTTGTATCTTCCATGTGACCATGTTGTATCTTCCATGTGACCATGTTGTATCTTCCATGTGACCATATTGTATCTTCCATGTGACCATATTGTATCTTCTATGTGACCATGTTGTATCTTCTATGTGACCATATTGTATCTTCTATGTGACTATGCTGTATCTTCCATGTGACCATGTATCTTCCATGTGACCATCTTCCATGTGACCATGCTGTATCTTCCATGTGACCATGTTGTATCTTCCATGTGACCATGCTATATCTTCCATGTGACCATGTTGTATCTTCCATGTGACCATGTTGTATCCTCCATGTGACCATGTTGTATCAAGATTCCATGTGACCATGTTGTATCTTCCATGTGACCATGTTGTATCTTCCATGTGACCATGTTGTATCTTCCATGTGACCATGCTATATCTTCCATGTGACCATGTTGTATCTTCCATGTGACCATGTTGTATCTTCCATGTGACCATGCTATATCTTCCATGTGACCATGCTGTATCTTCCATGTGACCATGTTGTATCAAGATTCCATGTGACCATGCTGTATCTTCCATGTGACCATGTTGTATCTTCCATGTGACCATGTTGTATCTTCCATGTGACTATGTTGTATCTTCTATGTGACCATGTTGTATCTTCCATGTGACATTGTTGTATCAAGATTCCATGTGACCATGTTGTATCTTCCATGTGACCATGCTGTATCTTCCATGTGACCATGCTGTATCTTCCATGTGACCATGTTGTATCTTCCATGTGACCATGTTGTATCTTCTATTTGACCATGTTGTATCTTCCATGTGACCATGTTGTATCTTCCATGTGACCATGTTGTATATTCTATGTGACCATGTTGTATCTTCTATGTGACCATGTTGTATCTTCTATGTGACCATATTGTATCTTCTATGTGACCATGCTGTATCTTCCATGTGACCATATTGTATCTTCCATGTGACCATATTGTATCTTCTATGTGACCATGTGACCATGTTGTATCCTCCATGTGACCATGTTGTATCAAGATTCCATGTGACCATGTTGTATCTTCCATGTGACCATGTTGTATCTTCCATGTGACCATGTTGTATCTTCCATGTGACCATGTTGTATCTTCTATGTGACCATGTTGTATCTTCTATGTGACCATATTGTATCTTCTATGTGACCATGCTGTATCTTCCATGTGACCATATTGTATCTTCTATGTGACCATATTGTATCTTCTATGTGACTATGTTGTATCTTCCATGTGACCATGTTGTATCTTCTATGTGACCATGTTGTATCTTCCATGTGACCATCTTCCATGTGACCATGTTGTATCTTCCATGTGACCATATTGTATCTTCTATGTGACCATGTTGTATCTTCTATGTGACCATATTGTATCTTCTATGTGACTATGTTGTATCTTCCATGTGACCATTTTGTATCTTCTATGTGACCATGTTGTATCTTCCATGTGACCATGTTGTATCTTCCATATGACCATGTTGTATCTTCCATGTGACCATGTTGTTTCTTCTATGTGACCATGTTTTATCTTCCATGTGTCCATTTTGTATCTTCTATGTGACCATGTTGTATCTTCTATGTGACCATGCTGTATCTTCCTTATGACCATGTTGTATATTCTATGTGACCATGCTGTGTCTTCTCTGTGATAAAATTATTTCTTCTATGTGACCATATTTTGATCATCATGGGAATTTGATCTTAAATGTAGATTTCAGCCTTGCAAATTTTAATCGCTTAATTAAATAAATAGAACAGAATCTTTGTGTTAAGTAGGAATAGAAGTGTTCATGTAAATGTAAATGGGATATTGATCAGTGTTTATATAAATGAAAAAAAATGTTATTGAATAGAATGATAGGATCAATTTGATGTATATTTGACAGTTAAACTTTGACAAAGCCATAGTGGACAGCGGGACTACAAACCTCCGACTTCCAAAGAAAATATTTAACAGAGTGAAGGAACTCATCAAAGACAATACTCATGTAAGATTATATAATACCCATGTAAGATTATATAATACCCATGTAAGATTATATAATACCCATGTAAGATTTTATAATACCCATGTAAGATTATATAATACCCATGTAAGATTATATAATACCCATGTAAGATTATATAATACCCATGTAAGATTATATAATACCCATGTAAGATTATATAATACCCATGTAAGATTATATAATACCCATGTAAGATTATATAATCCCCATGTAAGATTATAAAATACCCATGTAAGATTATATAATAACCGTTAAGAATAACACAATACTTGACAAAGATGACTCTTTTCTTTAGTACAGCTAAAAATACTCATTTTTCCTGTCAATTCATCAAACAATTCATAATTGAACCACTGATAACCAAGTGTATCTGTATTATGAGGTATGTGATTGAAGCTAATTATTTATGCAGTTAGCGGAGAGCACTCCACCCGATGGCTTTTGGTCCGGGGACGACATTCTCTGCTGGCAGGAAGGTCTAGTTCCGTTCTTTGCCTTCCCAGACATCACCATATCTCTAGCTCAATCTCGTAATTCCACCATCTCCCTGGTGATGGCGCCACAGCAGTATCTGCGAGCGGTATCTGGAGAGGAGGAGGACGTCAAGAACGGCAAGGACTGCTTCAAGTTTGCCATCGCCACCTCCGATACCGGTCAGTGTGATAAACCTTAATCTTGAAATGATACCACCAACAAATAGGAATTTTGACACTCTGCTCAAAGTGTTTGAGGACATACATTATGTATTAACAAAGGAGCAATTCTTTTTTTCATTTAAATGTGTCATTTCAACTTAAATTGAATAACAGTTTGCTTCTTCAAATTTTTTGTAATGTTATTCAGCTTCACAATAAATTCATGACAGGAAAACTTGGAAAATGGGATCTTTTCCAGTTGTTATGGTTTTTGATTAGATAGCTTTTTTGAATTATTCATCCAATCAGTTTGACGGAAGTAGTTCATTAGTATACCGTAGAATAAGTTATGTTTGGCATATTCCAGGCACGGTTTTGGGGGCAGTGTTAATGGAAGGATATTATGTCCATTTTGACCGCACAAATCACAAAGTAGGATTTGCCAAGACGACTTGCCCTAACAGGGACCCATCATCAACGGGCGATGTCAAAGGTCCATACGAGTCGGACTGTAAGTATACTTTCATGAACATACCCGACAAGCTTGAGTTTTAATTCATTTATATACACCTGTGCCTGTGAGTTTAACTGTAAACACACTTACATCTACCCGATTTCTTTGAAACTTGTGTCAATGATGCGTCACATTTTTAGAGGTTTTTTTTATCTGGTATCTTAAAAGTTTATATGACGGTTTTGCTGTTTTGTTTTTTTAGTTGATACATACCATTGTGCCTATGTGAAGCCTGCGAGTGACCGATCGACGCTGACGGCGGTGGCCTACGTCATGGCGGGTATCTGTGCTGCATGTTTGCTCCCCCTGGTGGCCATGATCATACATTGGCAATACCACCGGTGTCGCGGCACAAACCACGATATCCTCCCAGACATTAGTAGCCTCCTTAAAAACGAGGACCGGTGACCCTGTGACGTCAGCCCCGCAAGCCCCCGTCTCCCGTACCCTACAGTGTGTCTAGTCCCATGTCACATGACTTCTTGATCAGGATATCTCCAGAACAGTTCGTAGTAATCAGCCAATGAGGAGACAAGCCTGAACAAAGAATATAGAACAGTTTAATTATTGGCTGAAGGTGATGTTGTGCCTCCCACACAGTGACAAGAGAAGAAACTTTGTATATAATACCTGCAATCCTCTGAGGTTCTATCATTATCTTGGCGTTCATTGTCTATCAGACAGACAGAGTGGACAGACAGAGTGGACAGGTAGAGTGGACAGGTAGTGTGGACAGATAGAGTGGACAGATGGAGTGGACAGATGGAGTGGACAGGTAGTGTGGACAGGTAGTGTGGACAGATAGAGTGGACAGATAGAGTGGACAGGTAGTGTGGACAGTTAGTGTGGACAGATAGTGTGGACAGAGAGTGGACAGATAGAGTGGACAGATAGAGTGGACAGATAGAGTGCACAGGTAGAGTGCACAGGTAGTGTGGACAGGTAGTGTGGACAGATAGAGTGGACAGATAGAGTGGACAGGTAGTGTGGACAGATAGTGTGGACAGATAGTGTGGACAGATAGTATGGACAGATAGTGTGGACAGATAGAATGGACAGATAGTGTGGACAGATAGAGTGAACAGATAGAGTGGGCAGATAGTGTGGACAGATAGAGTGGACAGATAGAGTGGACAGGTAGTGTGGACAGATAGAGTGGACAGATAGTGTGGACAGATAGTATGGACAGATAGTGTGGACAGATAGAGTGGACAGATAGAGTGAACAGATAGAGTGGACAGATAGTGTGGACAGATAGTGTGGACAGACAGAGTGGACAGAGAGTGTGGACAGATAGTGATCTTGCAAGCAAATGTAGAAAATTAGTATTCTAAGTAAGGTTGACGGGATATTCCCAATCATGATTTATAATCAATTACTATATACCAAATGTATTCTAAATATTGACAGTGTAATATGTAAATAATCTTACAAAAGCATAATAAGATGAGACCAGCCAATCATGTTTATGATGACCTTTATGGCGCCATTGTTAGCAGAAATATTGCTCACAGTCAGATTTATCTTATTGCCTCAATTGCAGTGACAATATTTATATTTGATATTGTACTTCCTTCCATTTATAAATTTCACTGTTTAAAATGCTCATAGTTTTGAAATCACAGAAAATTTCAGTTTACCGGCTTGCAGCTTGCTTTGTCCGAGAGTGTTAATCATTCAATTCAATTAGTTCTCTCCATGTCCAAACAGCTGATGGTGCATTTTTTAATTATTGTATTGTATTGTAATGTATACTATCATCTGATGAGTATTTTTTTTGGAGGAGGGGGAACAAATTAATTATTAGCCACATTTACATTTTTGGATTACCTTTTACATCATAAAGTGGTCTGAGAGGAAGTACAGGTTGAATATTTATGGTTTCTATGGCTATAAGATATAAGCATGAGAGCGGGCTCTCCAACTGGAATGTTTGGATTTTATTATAGATATGAATCATTTTAATGTGAAGAACGACTCAAGATGTATCATATATCTGTGTTATTCAGACCCAACTTTCATGTCATGTGTTCTAGGGTGAATTATATAGCCATCTGTGCAGGTGATGGAGTAATTACAATGTTTATGAAAGGAGTTTTTTTTTTACATGAAAAATGGTATTATCTTAATGTCTGTGTATGTCAGTGCTGGTTCTTGTATTATTACATCACAAAGCACGCTCATCCTCATGCACGGACAACTGCATCGTCATCTGAATCTCGCTAATAATATTGCTGTACATACCTGAATAAGAGTCATATCAGGCTGAACAGGCCCAAAGTCAATATAACACTGCACATGCCCCAAACAAAGTTGATATAACACTGCACATGCCCCAAACAAAGTTGATATAATGCTGCACATGCCCCAAACAAAGTTGATATAATGCTGCACATGCCTCAAACAAAGTTGATATAATGCTGCACAAGCCCCAAACAAAGTTGATATAATGCTGCACATGCCCCAAACAAAGTTGATATAATGCTGCACATGCCCCAAACAAAGTTGATATAATGCTGCACATGCCCCAAACAAAGTTGATATAACACTGCACATGCCCCAAACAAAGTTGATATAATGCTGCACATGCCCCAAACAAAGTTGATATAATGCTGCACATGCCTCAAACAAAGTTGATATAATGCTGCACAAGCCCCAAACAAAGTTGATATAATGCTGCACATGCCCCAAACAAAGTTGATATAATGCTGCACATGCCCCAAACAAAGTTGATATAATGCTGCACATGCCCCAAACAAAGTCAAACAAAGTTGATATAATGCTGCACAAGCCTCAAACAAAGTTGATAAAATGCTGCACATGCCCCAAACAAAGTTGATATAACGCTGCACATGCCTCAAACAAAGTTGATACAATGCTGCACATGCCCCAAACAAAGTTGATAAAATGCTGCACAAGCCCCAAACAAAGTTGATATAACACTGCACATGCCCCAAACAAAGTTGATATAATGCTGCACAAGCCCCAAACAAAGTTGATACAATGCTGCACATGCCACAAACAAAGTTGATACAATGCTGCACATGCCACAAACAAAGTTGATAAAATGCTGCACATGCCTCAAACAAAGTTGATAAAATGCTGCACATGCCCCAAACAAAGTTGATAAAATGCTGCACATGCCCCAAACAAAGTTGATATAATGCTGCACAAGCCCCAAACAAAGTTGATATAACACTGCACATGCCCCAAACAAAGTTGATATAATGCTGCACAAGCCCCAAACAAAGTTGATACAATGCTGCACATGCCACAAACAAAGTTGATATAATGCTGCACATGCCCCAAACAAAGTTGATATAATGCTGCACATGCCCCAAGCAGAGCCAATATAGTGCTGCACAATTATATAAAGTAGAATAAAGATATTGCTGCACAATTACCAGAGCAGATTAGATATGTTATTGCACAAAGATTAAAACAGAATATATATATTGCTGCACAAATTCTACTCTCCTTAGCAGATCTGGGTTTATACCAGGCTCTGCAAATTGTGAATGTTGTAAACAGCTTGAGTCTGTTCTGTTTTTCCCATTAATCAACGATCAACAACATGTGTATGATTGTGGCAGTTTGTTTTTTCTTAAAACAAGTCAGGCATTGTGTGTGTGCATGAACAAGAGTCCAGCAACTGCACCTCTATGTGGGTTATGCTAATGAACTGTGGAACAAATGGCAGCAATTTCATGCCATTACTGGCAGAGGCAGTATGTGACTCTACCTCGCCATGCAGAGTATATAATTACCAGAGAATAATTAATGTATTGCTACACAAATATCAAAAGTCTTAATGTAGGTGTTCAGTTTGTACTGCACTACCAAATATGAATCAATATTTTGTTGTACATAACCTAACAATCATCGGCTGGATTCAAAGCTCTGTTCTCAAAGTTTACTTTGATTTAGTCTAAAATAATTCAGGCAGAAAAAACATATATATTCTTGAACAGGATGTTCCAGTTTATATAAGTTTGAGGTAAGACATGGTTCAGTTGGTAAGATGTTTGTCCACCATGCTGAAGGTCTTTGGTTTGAATCCAGGTTGGGGCAAGTAATTTTTTCATGCTGAAGATGAAAGTTTCATATTGGACTTCTATTTGAGCTATATGTATATCAGAACATATAGAATTGTTTTTTGCAGAAATGCAGAAAATTGAAAAAAAATAACGATTTTATACAGAAAAAAGGATGAAATCTTCATATTGGGGTTTTATTTTAGTGATATGCCTTTCAGAATAGAATTGTTTTTGTTTTTATTTTTTGTTTTTTTGTTGTTGCAAATATAGAAAAGGGATTTCACTTTGCAGATATGTTTGCAAAGAAATTAACATGGAGGCTACACAGCTGACAAATAGATGTTTGGCTCCAGCTGGTCCTCTTGCTCCAGCTGGTCCCCTTGCTCCAGCTGGTCCCCTTGCTCCAGCTGGTCCCCTTGCTCCAGCTGGTCCTCTTGGCTCCAGCTGGTCCTCTTGTTCCAGTTGGTCCCCTTGCTCCAGCTGGTTGTCTGGCTCCAGCTGGTCCTCTGGCTCCAGCTGGTCCCCTTGCTCCAGCTGGTCCCCTTGCTCCAGCTGGTCCCCTTGCTCCAGCTGGTCCTCTTGGCTCCAGCTGGTCCTCTTGTTCCAGTTGGTCCCCTTGCTCCAGCTGGTCGTCTGGCTCCAGCTGGTCCTCTGGCTCCAGCTGGTCCCTTTGCTCCAGCTGGTCCCCTTGCTCCAGTTGGTCCTCTTGCTCCAGCTGGCCCTCTTGTTCCAGTTGGTCCCCTTGCTCCAGCTGGTCCTCTGGCTCCAGCTGGTCGTCTGGCTCCAGCTGGTCCTCTGGCTCCAGCTGGTCCTCTGGCTCCAGCTGGTCCTCTTGCTCCAGCTGGCCCTCTTGCTCCATTGCCTGGTGTTTTTGTTGGAGCAGTTAATGATACTTGTGATACTCGTGACTTATCTGAACTCTTCTGGTGCTATCTATTTCCATGACTTACTCCTGCATACTAAGTCAAAATACTTATCAATATCTAAATAAAAAAATGCCAAAGTACATAGTAATGTTGGTGAGAGACAAAATATTTTTTCAGGTTTTGAACAGATATATTGTTCTTCTGAAAACTAATACACACTAAAGATACTTGAAATTCGGAAATGTTATGCATTTGTCATTGCAATCAGTAATAATTATATCTAATGTATATCAGTAAATTAATGTGAAAATATAAATCACTGATAATGTTTTTATCGCTGCTAATTCTTGTTTATATTGCCAAAAAGATCCCATGGGTTAAAGAAACTGAAAATATTTTCTTTTCTTTGTCTAATGAAAATATTTGGAATTGTAACATTTATGTGAATAAATAAAGTGCTCACTTAAGGATGATGGAGTGGTTTGTTGTGGAATCAAAAGTTCAAAGAAAGGTCCTGAAACAGTTCTTTTTCATCCAGACAATAATATCAGGCTGTAATCTCACATCCTTAAATGAAGTTATTAAAATGACACAAAAATATACTTTTGACAAAAGGAAACTGACTTAGACAAAAATCATTATGAAGATCTAATTTATCATTTATATTGATGGCATTATTGAGGTACTGGAAGGTAACTCACTGTCCTGTGTCTAGGTGTGTGCATGTGTGTTTCCTTTATTTCATTTGTGCCCTCTAATGGAGCTGTGTTATGTATGAAGTACTGAGTTTCTTTATTATATATGAGGCATCTGAGCACCCATGAGTTGCAGTGTGCAACATCGAAGTTATTTTAGGCCATCGTACGCATTTGACTAATGACAGGATTCGAGCAGGTAGAGTCATTGAATGATTTATTTTCACATTTTACAAAAACCTTTTTCTGACCATTCTGAATTATTTATTGATTTATTTTGACAAAACAAAAGAATGTCCTTGTGTAAGATTGGATTGATGCCCACAAATTGTGTAAATTTATCACCAGGTGGTGTTATTATTTTTCTGTCCAATGCTGCCACCACACATCAAAAAGACTCCCCACAGGAAAGATTCCCACAAGTATGGTCATCGAGTCAATATGTTTGGAACATTCCAAACCGCAGTCTCAAACATGCATATTTATTCTGTGTTTTTACCCCTGCATATCTTGGAATGTTCCAGAAGTATGTTTCTGACTTCATGCAGCCATTGACAGATACTATGAACATTTGTTTGCAAGTTATATAAGGTTGCATAATATCAGGAACATTGGGAGTTGGGAGAATTGATCCTTTGATCTTGGGCTGCTGGTTGCATAAGCTTATGTAGCATCAATCATGGGAATGGTCCTTCGATCTTTTGGGTTGCTAGGCAACTGACCAAGTAGGGCAGTGATCAGATCCTTATCACTAACACAGCACTCTCTATTGTTGCTATTGACCTACATTTGAACCAGTGCTAACACTAAGCTCTGACTTAGCTGCTGCTGGTATCGAGTGTTGTATAAAGTAAAAGCATTTTTTAAAATGTTATTCACACATCTTCAGTCTTATCTGACCTAAATATATCATCCTGAACCTTGCATTTGTCCCTTAATTAACTGTCATTCACTCCTCATAGCATTATTTCTAACCTACATACAACTTGCATCTACCTTAATTAATCCTGTACAATTAATCCCAGTTTTATGTAAAATGTCAAATAAGATAACTAATTTACTCTAATTAATAATCATTAATTGTACACCAATTTTAATCATATCAGTCTTGCTATCATTCAGCATCATTTCATTTACTATCAAGAAGGTGCTGAAGGTCCTGACATTTCATATGCACCTCACCAGTTCTAATCTCGATGTATCTACATTTTCTTTACTCATATGGTCCATAGAGATGTAAATCTGAGTATCATGAGCATAAATACGATGGCTTAGCCCATATATGCCTCAATAACTAACCTTTGATGTCGGCAAGTGGAGACATGTGAATAGTGTAAAGGATGGGTCCAATCATAAATCATTTTTAACCTTAAGTTGTGCAGTTTCTATACTATGATATTTCTTGTAGGCAGACTGGAACTTATCAGTAAGGCCATTTTGCTCAAGGGGAGAGGTATACATTTGTTTTGTTTGTTTGGGGTTTTACATCACTTTTAACATTTCAGTCATTTCATGATGAGACCTACTTGTAGCAGTATAGTGCTGCCTCACCGAATTGTCATGTTGCAGGTCCTTGACATGACAACCCACCCGGTCACAGATTTATAAGGACAACAGGTTAACCATTTAGGCATGTGCCTCAGCTCATATGGGAAATTGTATCAGAAGCTCAAAGGCCACGGGCCGTGGCGCAGTTGGTTAGAGCGCCAGCTTATTAGCACCAGTTCCTCTGTGGTGATCCAAAGGTCGTGGGTTCGAACCCCGGCCGTGCCGGGATTGAACTCATGATACAATTTCCTACATGAGCTGAGGCCCGTGCCTAAAGGGTTAACCCGTTGTCCTTGTAAATCTGTGACCGGGTGAGTTGTCATGTCAAGGACCTGCGACATGACAATTCAGTGAGGCAGCACTATATCTGCTACAAGTAGGTCTCATCACGAAATGACTGAAATAATGTTGAAAGTGATGTAAAACCCCAAACAAACAAACAAATCAGAAGCTCAATCTCGGCACGGCCGGGGTTCGAACACATGACCTTTGGATCACCACAGAGGAACTGGTGCTAACAAGCTGGCGCTCTAACCAACTGCACCACGGCCCGTGGCGGGAGAGGTATTAATTGGTTGGCTACTACTTGGTTAGTTTTGATAAGAGAGGATTGCTTTATTGTGATATATAGCAACATTAGCAAAGTTATGAAAGTATTTATTTAGTAAGTGCACTTAATTGGGTTTTGGTCTGTCAAATCATGTCTGTTAAATCATAAATGAATGATTCTCCCAGCATTTTGATGCACAATTGTTGGTATTGCCATCAGATCTGTGTTGTGAAGTCACTTTGATATGATGCCCTCTATTTATCAAAATCATGATCATTCTAGTGCATACATTTAAACACTCCATTAAGACGTGCATATTCCTTCATTTCAGGCAATATATGCCTCAATAGCCAATGTCCATGTTGGCAACATGTTCTCCAAAAGCATGTTGCCTATATGGACATTGGCTATTTAGGCTATTCCAACTGCTCCAATGTCATGTCTAACATATCCTAGTAGAGATATGCAATTCAGTCTTCTCATACATCCTATTTTGTTTGTACTTAGGATGGACCTCACTTCACTCATGCTTTTTTATAAATCTACTTCCTGTCTACTGAAATGATCCAAAGAGTATTATCAGCATAGACATGGTAGCTAAGTCCATATTTTAATACATCAGAAAGTGGGGACATGTAGATGGTAAGAAAGAAAGGGTTTAATGATTAATCCCTAATAGGTTTAAGGTTCGACCAGTGTGTACCAACTTTAACACATTGTTTCCGACCTGTTAGATATAACCTGATCCACTGAAGTGCAAGACCAGTCACTCTGCATTCATTTTCCATTCATTTCAGCAGTATATCATGGTCGATGGTATGAAGAAGCAGCAATATTTCTAACTTATTGAAATTTATCTTAGCATAGAAGTCCATAATCAAGGAATAAGGTAACAAAGGCATGTATCAAGGTTACAGGTCATCAAGACATTGTCTCAAGGCTGAAATGTTCTTGATATATTAATGTAACAGCAGCGGCTATCAAATACTTTACTTACCTTGACATATCTTTTTTCATCACCCAAGTCAGTATTTACAAAATGCAATAATTTAAAAGCTTTAAATTGTCTACTGGACTTATTTAAACACTGAGATCAGGGAGAGATGAACAAATTTCAATTATCTCTCAACTGGGTGTATGATGGAATAAAATGTTGAATTGAAATAAATGTACCCGAAGAGTGCATTATATATTGTTTATTCTGTAATCATAGCATTACATTTGAGTGGTCCACAAGATTTGCCATATTGTTTCATGAACGATTTATTTTCCAATATATTGACAATCATCACCAAATATGCGGTATTCATCACGGCTGCACGCTCTGGCGTAGCAATCAAATACATAATCGTCCCTATTAAATAAAAACAAAAATAACCACAATATACAATGACACAATGTGTTCAACAGTTAATCATTTTGAGTTACCATATCTTTTTGAAGAAATAGGTCAGAGTCTTGAATCAATTATATAAATGTATTTAACCAGTTTTTAATCAATACCAACAACAGCCAAATTACAATGGCCTTGGTTAACAGGGTTCTTGTCGCCACTGCAAACTGCAGTCTCCTTCATTGACAGAAATTTTAAACAATTTTTGAATGCATATCATTGAAAATAACAAACCACTAATCATTGAAATTGATTGCCAATGATTTGACTGTCAGTATTTGATCTTGTCTGTATGTGCAGACTATTTTTATGATCAATTCCTCCTCTTAACAGTGGATGTATATTCACTCCAGCCACTAGAATCATGTTAAGCCAGTTTTGAACCTTGGAGATATCAGAATCATGATCAAACTCAATTATATCTACCTGCAATTCTCTTGAGAAGGTGGTGGGCAGGGACAGTTTTGCCTTTCTTGTCTGCTGTTTCCATGTGCCTGAATGATATGTAAAAAAAACCAATAAATTGATTTCTAATGATAGTCTAAAAATTCTACCATTCATACCTATTCTGTGAAAGCAGATCGATATTTCTTTTGCTGTAGATCTGATGTTTTATTGTAAATATAAACAAGTACAAACTTTTTTATATGGAGAAAATATCCTGATAAATTGTGAAAATACATAGAAATAAGAAATATTATTATAATTATATAATAGCATTTAGTTTAATACAAAGCATGGTGCCGTAAAGTCAATGTCGATGACTACTAATTGTGCATTTTTAGAATCCAACAAAGCCATTAAATATAATTTGGACCTTTAAGAGTTAAATCTGTATCTGTTCAAAATGTTCAGCACATATCTTGTGCAAAATATCATCTAAATCTTAAACCTACAGTCAAACTAAGCACATGGTGACTATGGCAATAATTTGAATTGATTATCTTTTGATGAATAAGAAAGAGAATAATCTCATAATAAATAATCATGGTATCATAAATGATGTTCTACACATATGCCATGCATAGTAATTTTGCTCTTATTCTACAAACAAAATCACTGTTAGTCCATTACTGTAATAAATGAGTTACTCACCAGTGTGGATATGGCCACCAAGAAAATTGCAATGAATAACACTTTCATGTTGATTTTTGTCTCAGTTGTTGACAGCTTCTTCTACTCTTCTCTTTCCACAGAATGGTGTCGTTAATATTGTGAGAGATGCACTTATATATACCATCTGGTAAATACCATTAAAAGCACATTATCATAATGATTGATATAAGTCATATAATTGTCCAATCAATTGAAAATTAAAAATGATTTTGTATCAAATCAGGGAAGAAATATATGATATACATGTAATCCAGAACAATCACATTTCCAACCTTTAATTATTTTGGCAACCAAATGGAATTTTTATGAGAAAGCAAATATTTTATACATTTATCTAATGACATATGATGTGGGGAATTTAGTAATGATGAATAAAAACACAATCATAAAAGTAAAACTTATACCTTCTTAATAACTGTATGATTTATTTTTTTGCAATATTATATGTACTTTGTGGACATTTATGGTTTTAAGTATAACATTATTGTCCCCAAACAATATTTGGTGTATTACTAAATGTTCTAACAGTGCACTACTTTCAAAAAGATAAATGTAATGTATCACTAAACTCTTTTCCCACAAGAGAATGAGAATATCCCTTACTTTGAAGATGAAACTTTGGAGTGAGGAACAAAAGAGGGTGATTAAAAAGTCAAATAGAGCATGTTTGTGAATGCATTCAAACATAATGTGCTGAGGGTAAAATGATTTGTGATGGTGGTAGCCAAGCTGTGGAACCACTGAAAATATGGTGGTGATAAGCTGGCTGAAGATTGCCCCAGAAGCTCTTAAAGGCTGTTAACATAAAATGGAATAAGTTTTCACATCACTACACAAAACATCCTTTTCTCAAATACAAAACAAGCTGGACATACATCATATTTCCAGAGATTTGTACAAATTTCTATAATGAGTATATTTACATTCTAGAAAATAACATGTTTAATATCTTCTATTTGAAAAAAAAACACATACTCTGACCAAAGGACTAAGACAAAATGGAAATTATAGACTCACTCGCCTGTTGGTGCTGGGATTAAAGAATAGCCCCACTTCCCCCAGCATGTCATAAAAGGCGACTAAAGGGGTGTCCTGTTTGCTGTGGGATGCGACCTGTGTCTCGGAGGATATGGAATCCTGACAGGCTGAGCACTGTGCAGGTTTGGCAGTAATACCGGTCCAGTTGCAACACACCTGATCCAGATGTTCACCAGACTGGTATATCAGATTAGGTCTGGGTCTGATTTAAACGCCTTGTGGTTGATTTCTTTTAATATATTCTGGCTATTTGATTTTTATTAATGAGAATATCAATGTTTGAAATTTTATTAATGAGAATATCAATGTTTAGGAATAATTGTAAAATTGTTGATAAATATTTGCTGAAAGGAGATAACTGCTAAAGGTATAAAGATAAGATCCTAAAGGGTGGAGTTTTTATTCTTAGAATATGTCTTGTTGAGTATCCTGAAGGCGTCAGGGCTTGGAGTTACCGCCGTCCCCTTGTTGGGCTCCATGGTGGGTAGGGGACCTCAATGATGAAAAATAACTAAACACACATGGCACATTAACAAAAAAACCAAGAAATGAAACTGACAGTGATGATGATTTAATCAAAGAAAGATGGCCCAAACTTTTTATGGCGGAAAGTTTAGATAGTGAACATACCCTGGCAAACATTTCCCACTTTCCCACTTTGCTTTGCAAAGGCAATGCCGGGGTCCCCAAAACAGTAAACAAAAAATGAGAAGTCATCTGTTGATCGAGGTGGAAAGAAAAAGCCATGCGGATATTCACCTCAGATGCAGAATGTTGGCCAGTCCCAGTTTCAAAAACGGCCCATAAAACCCTAAATAAGAAGAAAGGTGTAATCAAATGCCCAGACTGCGGAAGTTTCAAAAGAGGAAATAGCGAATGAATTGAAGGATCAGGATGTCCATTGCAAAATAATTTTTATTAAGCAGGATGGTACAAAAGTACCAATAAAATCATTCATCCGGACCTTCGAAACAACGCAACTTCCAACATCTATTAAAGATATTTAAACGTTTATTCCGAACCATCTGCACTGCTTCAAGTGTCAGAGGTATGGACGTGTACAGCCCAGTGTACAGTCCAGTATAATGGAGAAGATTGTTTATCAGATAATGTCAAATGTGTGAATTGTCAAGGCGACCCATCTTATTCCCGGAACGGTCCTTCCTTTTTAAAAGAGAAGGAAATTCAGCGAATACGACACACAGAAACATATCTTTTCCAGAGGCACGTAAGCGTGTAGAATCGTTCAACACAACAAAATCATCCGATGCTAGTACTTTTAAAGAACAAATAGCAATTCAGACTGAAATTATATGGCCAATTAATGACAAAAATTATTCCTTTTTCACAAAAACCTCCAAATCTTTGGCATCATCTTGCATCCACTATCCCAGCAATAGCTCTACCAACAATAACATCAACTAAAACCTCCATCCAGTAATAAAAATGTAAACAGCAATAGACCAGTTAATAAATCAGACAAAAAAGAAATCAAAGACCAAAGCAAAAGTAAAATAAATCGAACTAAATCCTTGGAAAGGATGGACACAGGTGATCCTTCTGATATATATTTTACACCTGTTCAGTCAAAACATAATCGTAAACTTAAGAAATAATTATGTTAAATCCTATATTTATTCTCATTATAATTAATATGGCTATCAGCTGTATCATACAATGGAATTGAAGAGGATTTTAGGCAAACAGGTCAGAACTTGAGTTATTAGCGCAAAAATATTACGCATCGGTAATTTGTTGACAAAAAACTAAATTAAAGATAATTCCACAACATTTAAGGGGTATATATAATAAAGTTGGTTCAATAGATGCAATGGACCAAGCACCTGGCGGAGTTCCTGTTTTTGATAAATCCTGTATACCCAAAAGTAAAGTAATTATAAATACTAATGTACAAGCTTCTGCAGTCAGGGTTACCTTGAACAACAATGTTCAATATATCTACCACCTAGTGAGCCAGTAAATATTGCAGATTTAAATAATTTGATAACCCAGCTGCCACAGCCATATAAGTTAGTTGGTGACTTTAATGCTCACAACTATCTTTGGGGGGCAGAAATAATACTGATGCCAAAGGAAGTATAACAGAAGATTGTTTTAATAACAATAGTTTGTGCCTTTGGAATGACAATTCTCCAACTTATTTACATCCTGCTACAGGCTCTTTAACATCAATAGATCATTCCATGTGCACTTCAAATTTATTTTTAGACTATTCCTGGGAACTAGAGGAAGATCAATGGGGTAGTGATACATTGCATATTATTGCTGATGGGTGTATTTCCAAATCAAAGCCAAATTCTAAAATTAAAGAAAAATTTGAAGAAAACTGTGTGTATGCACTTTTATATAAAAAAAATGGAAGGTTCACCCACATCCTGATCTTTATTTAGGCCAAACTCGGATACCTGTTGTCTATGTAACCAAGTTTCTTGGACTTATTTTTGACAGGTAATTGTCTTTTATTCCTCACATCAAATACGTTAAATAGAATTGCCTCGGCAGTTGAGGGAGATGAACTGCCTCTTGATTTATGAAGAGAAAAGCTAAAAATGCTACACAAATTGCAGCTTGTCCAGACAATCCTGCACATGGTACTATATTTAATCCTAATTATGTTGATCTTTTTGAAAATAAACCTAATACAATATGGCATTCGCATTAAAGAATCTTTACAATCTTTAGATATAAACACAAATTAAATAACTAAATTTCAATATCCAGAAACACCTCCATGGACCTATACAATTTTAAAAAATAATTTAGCCATGTCAGAATTAAAGAAATGCCCATCTTTATATAAATAGATATAAAGAAATTAAATCTATTTTCACTGGATATCAGTGCATATACATTGATGGATCATTTGACGATGAGAAGGCTGCTGCAGCTGCTGTTAATATATATTCAGAACCTCTGCCAAATAAATCGTCGATTTTTTCTACAGAACGACATGCTTTATACCTTGTTTTAGATCATGCGGAGACCTCTCCACATCATTTTTTTTTTCTGATTCTTTGTCTTGTTTACAAGCATTGAAAGCAAAGGATTGGAAAAATCATCTTATTTACAATATCCTTTAGCACCATCATAGACTCTGTACTGAAAAAAATAAAGAAATAATGAAATTTGTTTTTATTGGATCCCCAGTCACATTGCTGATCAAGCTGCCAAGGTAGCATTGGATAAGCGCCCAATAAATATGCTTATTCCTTGCACAGAGTTTATGAAACATTTTACTAACAAAGCTGTTTTTAATAAATTACATAAAATTAAGCCGTTCTAGGTAAAACTAAAGGTGCTTGTAATATTAACCAAAGAGAATAGTCCGTATAAGAATAGGACATAGTCGTTTGACACATTGCTATCTTCTTAAAGATGAAGATCAGCCTCAGTGTATTGGATGTCAAAGAGCTATGACTGTTAAACATTTTAATTGAATGTATTGATTTTGATATAATTAGGACTTAATCTTTAATGTGCAAGATTAGGACTATATTAGGACTAAATCTTTAATGTGCAAGATTTACATTCGGATGTATATGCGGGCATCGGGAGGAATGGACGAGTTTTTCTAGGAGCTCCGAATTCTAGGAAGTTAAAATATAGTGTAGCTCTGGGAAATATACCTTCCATAAATAATCTATACCAGATTTAGGAAGTACCTACACAAAGATACCTTTCGAGGAAATTAGGATCATTTCAGTTGGTTTTGAGGTTTAATTCCATTACATAATAATTCTTTCCTGGAAAATACCTGTTGAAAGTAAAATAAACAAATATCAAACATACGTCTCTACCTGCAAGCAATAGTGTATCATGAGGAGATGCTAAATACATGCATTAAAAATATTAAAATCTTATAT
Organism: Amphiduros pacificus; assembly: GCA_949316495.1. Taxonomy (NCBI): domain Eukaryota; kingdom Metazoa; phylum Annelida; class Polychaeta; order Phyllodocida; family Hesionidae; genus Amphiduros; species Amphiduros pacificus. The sequence goes on along the minus strand of OX439006.1, from coordinate 28,160,533 downwards.
TTGATAGTATTTTCATTTTGAGTCCATCTGTTCCTGAACACGCCAGTGTTGGAAGATAATTCACTGAATTGAGCAATTCTGACATTTCTAGCATCCATGTAGGATATACTGTTACCCACCAATGGAGAGTATCCGTCGTTGGGGGACGTGGACGGGGAATTGATACTCTACCATAGATAGCTACTCTACTCTCCACTCTACCGTACTGTACTGTACGATGTCTCTAACTGGCTGGCTGTGAGTCGGGGCACGGATCCTAGCTACCCTATCTACCCAGGTGAAGGTATCAGGTAATAAGGACTGCAGACACAGGATATACACTACACAATAGTTACCTTTATTAGGTGCTGTGAATCTTCCTTGTCTGGCTAGGCCGGCATGGCAATGAGCAAGGCATATAAACTACCCAAATGCATGATACTTATGAGATCCTAGCAATACACAAAACACCCAAGTCTATGCAGTCACGATACTGAGAGTCGTGGATCTTCTGTGGCAAGCAAGCGGTCGCGGTCTTCAACTCCGTCTCGTCTCGGTCTCTGTCTAACTCTAACTGAGGATCCAATGGTTGTGGGCCGCTATATGGATCACTCTGTGTTGTGTGTAGAGCTTGCCTGCGTATCCTCCTCACGCGGCACCTAATGGACCCGTCTTGCCTGCGTATCTGACATGGGCTCGTCCACCTGCACGTGATCTCTCAGTGTGGTGGTTATGGCAATGCATCAACCATCAATGACGCTCGTGATTGTCTATGAATGTCTATATGTTCTCAAGTCTCTGGGTGTATAATCTATATCCTACAATACAGCTATAGTATATAAACCCTGACTACTGTGTAGCAGTCATCATCACCCAGTAGCAGTAAAAGGTCGTCCAGCTGAATATACTACAACCTGGAGAACATTTGCACGTTTTGTGATTTTAAACATTGATTTTAATAATTTTTTACATTTCTTTTAAATACGATTTATGCAAGCGTCGTGACCCAAGGTTCAGATGTAACCGGGTGATGAGATATGGGATCCTGCAATCTGGCAAGTAAGTTAATAAAGATAAAATAATTACTGCATAGGTATTACAACTGTGGCCTATTCTTCCATATAGGAATTTGGTTACAACTTATTATTGCTTTTGACTTTCTCCACATAGAAAATTGAAAATATCATTTAAATTACTCCACATAGGAATTATTTCTGGTCTTGATTCTCTCCGTATAGAGAATTAAGAATATTATATTTAAACTTCTCCATATAGGTTTTATTTGTGGTCTTGATTTTCTCCATATAGAAAATTAAGAATATTATATTTAAAGTCCTCCATACAGGGTTTAATTCTGGTCTTGATTTTCCCCATATAGAAAATTAAGAATAGTATATAATATTGTGACACTGATTGTGTATCTGTTAATTTTCTCCACATAGAAAATTGTACCAATACATAATTTGCTTCATATAGGAATCATATAAAGTAGAATCTATAAATATCATTTATTTCTCCATATAGAAAATTGCAACAGTAAATAAGTTCCTCCATATTGGAATTGTAGGAGATAGAAATTATTGACACTAATTTTCTCCACATAGAAAATCTGGTAGGGTAAACATTGCTTAAATATATGTTACAGTTTCTTTTTAAAAATTATATTATTCTTTTATTGATGCACACAAATGGCGACTGCAGAGCATACACAGCCCTACCTTGGTGTTGACCTTGACAATACAGTGGTGGAAAACACAGGAAAAGCTCAAAGAGGAACGGACACCCGAAGTAGTAGTAGCAAGGCAGCCACTGTGCCATTCACAGGGGTGATGGCAGCTCCATCTGGAAAGAAGGACAAACAAGTAGACAAACTAAAAAGTGAGAATGATGATTTGAAAAATAATCTTAAAAGCTATAAAGCTAAGTTGAATGACACTCTTGAAGAATTGCATTTCTCTACACTGAAAATAGCTGAATTAAAAGAAGAATTGAACATTAAAGAAGTAAATATTAAAGAAGTAAATATTAAAGAAGTAAATATTGCTGTAATATCTGAAAAACTGGATGAAGAGAGGGCTGAGAATAAACTCCTAGTCAAGACTTGCTGAGTAAGGGTGACACTGGAACCAAGAGTGCCCCTGAAAAGCCCAAGGTTTTGGTACTTACTGAAAATATTAATGGCAGTAAAATTTTTAAAATGGCATCTGATTACAGACATGTACATATTTTTGTTCCTGATGTGGGGGAAAACACTTCTGCCGTTCACTTGAAAAACACAATATCTAGTCAGGCAACCATATCTAGGCTACATGAATTTCACTGTATCATTGTAATATTTGTATCCTCCCCTGTGGGTGCGGGGATTAAAGAATAGCCCCACTGCCCCCCAGCCTGTCGTAAAAGGCGACTAAAGGGGCGTCCTGTTTGCCGTGGGATGCGACCTGTGTCGGGAGGATATGGAATCCTGACGGGCTGAGCACTGGGCTGGTTTGGCAGTAATACCGGTCCAGTTGCAACACCCCTGTCTTGGATCCAGATGTTCACCAGACGGGCAGATCAGATTAGGCCTGGGTCTGATTTAACCTGCTTGTGGTATATTTCCTTTAATGTATTCTGGCTATTTTATTTTTATTAGTGACAATTTCAATGTTTAAAATTTAAGAATAATTGATAAATTTTTTATTGATATTTCCTGAAAGGAGATTACTGCTGATTGGGTCAATCGAGGAATATAAATAAAATCTGAAAGGGTGGAGTTTTTATTCTAAGAGTATGTCATGTTGGGTATCCTAATGGCGTCAGGGCTTGGAGTTACCGGCCCAGAAAGGCGTCCCCTTGTTGGGCTCCGTGGTGGGTAGGGGACCTAACTGATAAATTTAAAATAACACACATGGCGCAAAACAAACAAAAACAACCTAGGAATGACATAGACAGTGATGACGATTCAAATAAAACAGAAAAATGGCCTAGATTTTTAATTGCGGAAAGTTCCGATGCTGAACATATACTGGCAAAAATGTTGATTCAAGGCATTGCCGGGGTGCCGAAAACAGTTTAAAAAATGGGAACGCGTTTATTAATTGAAGTTGAGCGGAAAAGCCATGCGGACAATCTTTGAAGATGCCGAATGTTGGCCAGAGTTCCAGTTTTGATAACAGCTCATAAGACCCTCAATAACAAAAAAGGAGTGATAAGATGCCAAGATCTGGTGGGAGTTTCTGAAGAGGAAATAGTGGATGAACTAAAAGATCAAGATGTAGTCCAATGCAAACGATTTTTTATTAAGAAGGATGGAACCAAAGTTCCAATCAATACATTTATTCTGACATTTGAAGCAGCGCAGCTTCCAACATCTATTAAAGTTGGATATTTAAACGTCCGAGTTGATGTTTTTATTCCAAACCCTCTGCGCTGCCTCAAGTGTCAGAGGTATGGACATGGATCTGATTGATGCAAAGGAAATCTAACTTGCCCAAAATGTACAGCCCAGCATAGTGGAGAAGAATGTTCTTCGGAAATCATGAAATGTGTGAATTGCCAAGGCAATCACCCATCGTATTCGCAGAATTGTCCTTCCTTTTTAAAAGAGAAGGAAATTCAGCCACACCGAAAACATATCTTTTCCAGAGGCACGTAAACATGTAGAAAGTTTTAACAATACTAAAACGTCCTATGCTAGCACTGTAAAAACTAAAGAAACAAAATCAATAGCAATTCAAACTGAAATCACATGGCCAATCAATGAAAAAAATTATTCCTTTTTTACAAACACCTCAAAATCTTCAGGAACATCCACTCAAACCCAAACACCCACTACCCCAGTAATAACTGTACCAACAGTTCCATCCACTAAAACCTCTTCACAGACTCCCTCCACATCATCCAGTAATAAAAGCGTAAACAGCAATAGACCAGTTAAGAAAGCAGACAAAAAAGAAATCAAAGATCAAAGCAAAAGTAAAATAAATAGAACTAAATCCTTAGAAAGGATGGATACAGGTGATCCTTCCGATATGCATTTTACACCTGTTCACTCAATACATAATCATAAACTTAAATGATTATGTTAAGTCCTATAATTATCCTCATTATTTTCAATATGGCTATCGGCAGTATCATACAATGGAATTGTAGAGGATTTGAGGCAAACAGGCCAGAACTGGAGTTATTAGCCCAAAAATACAATGCATCTGTTATTTGTTTACAGGAAATTAATTTTAAAGATAACTCAACAAAATTTAAGGGATATGTACCTATAAAAAAATTGGTTCAATAGATGCAATGGACCGAGCACATGGCGTAGTTTCTGTTTTTGTTAAATCCTGTATACCCCAGAGTAAAATAACTCTAAATACTAATATACAAGCTTCTGCAGTCAGGGTTACCCTGCACAATACATTAACTACATGTTCAATATATCTACCACCTAGTGAGCCAGTAAATATTGCAGATTTAAATAATTTGATAACCCAGCTACCACAGCCTTATATGTTAGTTGGTGACTTTAATGCGCACAACTATTTTTGGGTAGGCAGAAATAATACTGATGCCAAAGGACGTATAATAGAAGATTTTTTAAATAATAATAGTTTGTGCCTTTGGAATGACGATTCTCCGACATATTTGCACCCTGCTACAGGCTCTTTAACATCAATAGATCTCTCCATGTGCACTCCAAATTTATATTTAGATTATTTCTGGGAAGTAGAGGAAGATCAATGGGGTAGTGATCATTACCCCATTATTTTAAATAACCATTTTCCTCCACGAGATGAAAGAATCCCTAAATGGAAATTTCATAAAGATGATTGGGCAAAATTTCAAACATCCTGTTTCAATAGAATAACTCCAGAACTTTTTAACAATGTAGATCATCCTCTTAAGGTTTTTACAGATACATTGTATGATATTGCTGATTGCTGTATTCCCAAATCAAAGCCAAATTCTAAAATCAAAGAAAAACCCTGGTTTAATGATGAGTGCAAAAAAGCTGTCAAGGAGCGCAAAAAAGCCCCAAAAATTAAATCGACAGCCAACTCAATATAATTTGCACCAATTTCGAGTAAAAAGAGCTAAATCCCGTTATATCATTAAAATAAGCAAAAGAAAAAGTTGGAAGGATTATGTTTCCAAATTAAATATGCGTTCACCGATTAAAAAATGCTGGGATATGGTGCGTAAAATAACTGGGAAGGGAGGTGGAGCAAGGATCAAACATCTAACTCATAATGGCCAATTAATTACAAATCGCACTGAAATAGGTAACACAATAGGTCAAACAATTTCCAAGAATTCCTCATCCAATAATTATTCTGCAAAATTTCAACAAATAAAAAATAAAAAAGAAAGAAACCAACTAAATTTTATATCTCATAACTTCATGGAGTGAAGCCACTATTATTCCCATTCCCAAACCTGGCAAAGACTCCTCAGATTCAAATAATTATCGCCCCATCGCTTTAACCAGCTGTATCTGTAAAACAATGGAGCGAATGATTAATGAGCGTTTAGTTTCGTTTTTAGAAACTGCAGCTTATATTTCTGTTGCACAGTGGCTTTAGAAAAACTTGAAGTACCATTGACCACCTGGTACGTTCAGAGACATTTATAAGAGAGGGTTTTTTTAAAAGGTGAGCATGTGGTTAGAATTTTCTTTGCTTTAGAGAAAGCGTACGATACTACATTACCCCTTTTTATTCAAAATTTTTTGTCAAATAGACAATTCAGGGTCCGAGTTGGTTCATCACTTTCTGATGCTTTTGATCAGGAAATGGGTGTTCCACAGGAGTAGTTAAGTCAAGGCGTAGCAAACCCATTTTTGGGGATTAAGTGAGTTAACTTTGAGTTGACAATTGAGTTGACCCTGGGTTATTACTTTGTTTAAAGATACTCCAAAGGAGAAAAGCAAACATGGAACCATATTTACAGAAAGGATTATCTTAAGGGATTCATAGGAAAGATTACGATCTTTAATATCAGCAAATTTGAATGACTTGTTTTGTGAGGTTTCCATTAGCAACAATTCACACGTAATCAGTTTAAACAATGCAGTATTTGTTTAATCCACAAGTGAAGTGGATATAAAATGAAAATGTGATTAATATGCAGTATTTCTCAGATGGACTTCTTTCTTTCAACATCAAACATATATTCCATTTTGAATGAACCATTCAATTGCGCTGGGAGTTTCACTATTGACTTACCAAAAAGCCTGCAATTCGAAGGTGAATGGAAAGTAGGAATATCAGAATTGATAATTAATAAGAAGTCTAGTCTTGGAAAATCTGGAGTGGTGTATATTTGTACGGACATAGTCACACCTAGCTTCAATTGCTGAGAGAACTTTGAAGACCATAAAAACAAGATTATATGAGGAAAATAATCAAGAAGGTACAAGAGATGCCAATTCAGAAAAAACTAATGAAGAGGGAGAAGTAAAAGAATTAATATCAAGCATTGAAAATAAAGTTGATGGGGGTGAGTTTGATAAGCAACAGGAAGGAGAATACAGTCAAAATATTAAACATAAAACAAATTTTAGCAACAACTCGGAACAGAGGAGGGATTCCAAGACGCCTATTCTCAAATTTCCTCCCCCTGGTCAACCTAAAAAGAAAAGGAAAGTGCTCAACAGGGTTAGGGGGAGGGAGAAAGGTTTTAAACCAGAGAATTGGACACAATTAAAATGACTTCACAGAAAGAGGCGGAAGCCTTTTTGCGGAAGATATATTATGATCCGAGTAATCCTGCTAGTTTTTCTAGTCCAGACAATATTTTTCAGTATGTAGAGAGTAATTCTAATCTCACTATATCAAGAAAACAAATTAAGGATTTTTTAAGTAAACAACTAACATATATTGATCACAAACAAGTGAGAAATAATTTCCCCACAAGAGAGATTGTAACTAGTGGAATTGGTTATATGTGGGAGGTTGATCTTGGCTTCATGTTAAGATATTCACAATATAATTCCAATTACAAATATATTCTTTTAGCTGTGGATAGTTTTTCCAAATTTGCTCACACAAGACCTCTGAAATCAAAAAAACCTAATGAAGTTGTGAAGGCCTTTGAGGATATTTTTTCAATATCTCCTCACCCTGAACGCATACGATCAGACAGAGGCTCTGAGTTTACTTCGAATATGACCCAGAAAATGTTTTAAAAATATGACATACATCATTTTGTAACTAATAACCCTTTTAAAGCTTCAATTGCTGAGAGAACTTTGAAGACCATAAAAACAAGATTATATTATACAAATATGTACCTGGGTGTCGTGCAATATGACTTTTTATGGACCTTCGGAAAGTTATATTGCACGAGGCGCAGCCGAGTGCAATATAACTTTCCGAAGGTCCATAAAAAGTCATATTGCACGACACCCAGGTACATATTTGTTTTATTCTATGATCACTGTGTTAATTACTGCCATTGTGTTAATTACTGGACATTGTTGTGATTGCTGTCGTCTGCTTCCCAGTCTGCAGGTCACTCAGAGCAAGCTGGTGACGTCATTATAGGGCTTCCCCAACATTTCCCGCCATGGAATTCCCCATCAGTGCAGTGGAAAGTATATTGACGTGCAATATAATGCATCTGGTCAATAAAACAATTTAGAGAAGCTCATGTGACCAGGAATTGACCAATCACAGCACAGAATACACAGTGATCATAGAATAAATATTGATATTGACTTAATTACTACATACTTTCAAGTATAACAATTTGGCGGATACCTTGAATCATTTTTTATTGTTTGTTTTTTTTAAATAAAACAGTATCACAATGCTTTATTTTGTTATTTTTTTTTCAATACATTTTCCTTTTGATAACGACACAATACATGTTTAGATAAACGTACATCATCTTTATTACATATAATCTATGTTGATGGGGATGCTATAATTACACCGCATGAGGGCTCGTTCTTCTTGTCAGATTTGTTTTATTTGCTGAGGCAGGCTTGTCTCCCCGGAATCAGTATAAAATAGAATGACTGCTATAATTAGTTACAAACTTGATTCTCAACTTTAATGTCTAAATTGATCCTGACAACATTACTTTATTAGTTAATAGGCAAATTGATAAGATATACCAGAAAGCGTCTGTTCTCCTAACCATTTGGTGCTGAGTAATCAACAGTTTGGATTTCATTTATTCCTAGAATCATACCAAGCATGCATTCATTTCCAAATTCTCAAGTCTGGTCGCATGACTACTATACTCAGAGTTTAAAATCCATGACTAGATCTAGACATCCCCTTATTTGAACCTTCTTGTTACAGTTTCTTTGTGTCTAGAGTTCCAAAAATCGCTTAATTAAACTCCCAATTTTAAAATGTTTATTTTGTGAATTATTTTTTTTACATTCAAGTCATTTTAAGTTATAATTGTTTTTACAATTTAATCAATTCCTTAAAAAAATCCTAATTCAAATCTGTAGGTTCTGACGAGCATATCGCTCAAATGGAACCCAATATGAAGATCTGATCTTTTTTTCTGTTTGAAGATATTATTCTTATATTTTCGGCGTTAATAAAACAAAAACAAAAGAAACATCTTACCAATACCTTACCAATTCTCTAACCTTCCCTCTTCTCTTACCTTACCTATTCTCTTACCTTACCTCTTCTCATACCTTACCTGTTCTCTTACCTATTCTCTTACCTTACCTATTCTCTTACCTTACCTCTTCTTTTACCTTACATCTTCTTTTACCTTACCTCTTTTTTACCTTACCTATTCTCTTACCTTACCTATTCTCTTACCTTACCTATTCTCTTACCTTACCTATTCTCTTACGTTACCTATTCTCTTACGTTACCTATTCTCTTACCTTACCTATTCTCTTACCTCTTCTTTTACCTTACATCTTCTTTTACCTTACCTCTTTTTTTTACCTTACCTCTTCTTTTACCTTATCTCTTCTCTTACCTTGAAAATCATTTTTGATAGCTGCAGCCAAGCTGTGAATACACTGAAACAAAGATGGCCGGAAGTTGGTTGAATATTGCATCAAAGTCTCTTACTATATATAGTACTAAAACATTTATATAGTGCTATATCAGATTAAGTCTTGTCATGGCACTCTTGAAGGTAGTGTTATTGAAGTAAGTACGTTTTAATTGGTTTTTGAAGCCATCTGCTGATTTGCAGTTTTTAATGTGAAGGGACAGGGCATTTCATATTTTTGGGACATATACCTCAAAAACCTAATCATCATACATCTTCATTTTAGATTTTGATAGAAAATGCCCATTCTTCTTACTAGATTTTAGAGCCTTCTAATTCTCCTTATGTCTAAGCAAATAAGTAAGATTCATAGGGCATATCCATTCTGTACCTTCTATGTGATTAAAACAATTATCCTTCCCTCTATTGGGAGGCATTTAATTCATTAAAATTTGCTGTAATGTATGATCATGGTTTCTTATCTTCCCCACTACTCTACCTGAAGAATTTTGCATGTTTTATTTTTTTGGCTATTTTACATTTTGGCAGCACTGCTTCTAATTATGACAAATAAGAAATAAATTGTAGCATGTGAAGGTTGGAAGAACGTTACATCTTAAATGGAAGAGTATTGATAATTAGTCAAAACTGAGAACAATCATAAATATACTGATATAGCTCTCGTGTTTGAATGAGGTGAAGTTGGCATATAATTCTTATTAATTGCATAATGGGTTTTCAAATCCAATTATGAAGAAATGTAAGAAGATAAATGACATTTTGTAGTGTCTAATGAATGGATTCTTAGCTTAAGAAGCAGCAGCACTCTGTTGAGATACTGATGTTTCTCTTTGCGCTGAAGGCAGTCTATTAATGCCATTAGGTGCAAGACATATAATCTCAAAACTGATGAGATTATCTGGTCCATATCTAGATAATCATCTATATGATTGTTTGCAGTTAATCCTTGGAACCCCGTGGGAGATGCTGAGCCAGTACGGTTTTAATACTCCATACATCCCTACTTCTACTCCCCACTTACACAAAATTGTAATAGTGCTGTTATATACTCTTATATACTAGTACCTGAGCCTGTAACCAATCCCGTGTCTGCAAATATCATTGTCACATTATAGATGTAATAATGCTTTCATGATAATTCCCAGCATTCCCAGCACATGAAAGGCTATCATGTTGGACACCGCATTGTGTTTATAAGGCCACTCCTCTATTTGCCACTCCCCCCTGCCTCATATGTGTAGAATTAGGCTCATACCTCATATTTTAGCAGACTTTATTACACAATTCCCATGTACAGCAAAATGTTTGGCAATATATTGACCATTTCCATACACTTAACCAGATATCTGACCATATCTTCACCATTCTCCTACATCAACATATGTCTGATCATATCATTACCAGTCATATGTATGATTAGATATGTACCATTCCCATATTGAGCCACATGTATGACATTATATAGGTCGTATTCCCATATTGAGCCACATGTATGACATTATATAGGTCATATTCCCATATTGAGCCACATGTTTGACATTATATATGTACCATTCCCATATTGAGCCACATATATGACATTTTATTCTATGATCACTGTGTATTCTGTGCTGTGATTGGTCAATTCCTGGTCACGTGAGCTTCTCTAAATTTTTGTATTGACCAGATGCATTATATTGCACGTCAATATACTTTCCACTGCACTGATGGGGAATTCCATGACGTCACCATACAGACAAACTCGTCCCTTTCATGGCGGGAAATGTTGGGGAAGCCAGTGATCAACACAGTGATCATAGAATAAAACAAATATGTACCTGGGTGTCGTGCAATATGACTTTTTATGGACCTTCGGAAAGTTATATTGCACTCGGCTGCGCCTCGTGCAATATAACTTTCCGAAGGTCCATAAAAAGTCATATTGCACTCCACCCAGGTCCATATTTGTATAATATATGTACCATTCCCATATTGATCCACATGTATGACATTATATAAGTTATATTCCCATATTCAGCCACATGTATGACATTATATATGTAATATTCCCATATTCAGCCATATGTATGACATTATATAGGTCATATTCCCATATTGAGCCACATGTATGACATTATATAGGTTATATTCCCATATTGAGCCACATGTATGACATTATATATGTAATATTCCCATATTCAGCCATATGTATGACATTATATAGGTCATATTCCCATATTGAGCCACATGTATGACATTATATAGGTCATATTCCCATATTGAGCCACATGTATGACATTATATAGGTCATATTCCCATATTGAGCCACATGTATGATTATAAATGTACCATTCCCATATTGAGCCACATGTATGACTTTATCTATGCACCGTTCCCATTACAGCCAATTATCTGACCTAATCAATACTTTTCCCAATGAGAATCATAAGTTTGACCTTATATGTACAATTCTCATATTGACCATTTAATGTGTGATATATTATATCTAATTTACATAGAAGTAATTATCGATGACATTTCATTAAAAATATTAGATTAAGACAAAATATTCAAGTTCCTCCTTCAAATCTAATAAAAATGATATAAAATATCATCAATTCTTTAATGAGAAATGGCATATTTGATTTACTTATATTAACGACCTATTCAGCACTGGTTACCAGGTCAGATAGAAGTATATTCCGCAGAATGTGTCTCCCATATCATGGCAACTATGGATAATTATTTTCCTTTTAGAGTCAGATGGGGTCAAAATGAAAGAAAGACCGGTAAATATCATAATGCATATAGGGTCACCGAATAATACTTGTTAGGCCCTGGAGAAAGACATCTTGACCAGCTTGCAGCAGCCATGTTTTTAATGGTTTCACCGCTTCGTAACCACTATTATCACAATGAGTGGCAAGTTCTGAGATTTGGCTCCTTGTTAATTTCCCTTGACCCAAACAATAAAAATGCGACTATCGATGAATGTAGTATCTTTATTTCATATTTGTCTTATTTCGTCAACATTCTTATGGTTATATACAGTGTACACTGCCTCTTTAAAATATACTGACACATATTCACATTGTTATAAATATTTTTTGGCTGATGAAATACATTACAAGAACTTAGATAATTATAGGTTATTAATAATATTCAAAGATGGATCAAAATACCACAGAAATCCCCCATGTTTTGGCTTTTAATGAAACAATTTTCTTCAACCTGAGATTTCAATTTGATTATATACGGCTCACAGAAAATGTGAGACCTCAAGTATATATGCAGCCATAATTACCTTTCTGTGTGAGGGAAGCAGCCTTGTTTGCACCCTGACCGCGCCTTTGTTGAGGACATCTGAAGAAGGCAGCACGATGTGAAACTAATAGGGTGGAATAATAGGGACTGACTCCATCTGTAATAAGTTCAATTATATGTCCTAGTGTCTCTTATTTAAAACCGACCAAATAAGACTTTTAAATGTTGTCCGCATTAAAAAGCCTACATCTAGACATAAAGTGATTATTCGTGTCTTCATCTTATCTTTTTTGGATTAAATAAATGTCAATCTGTAACCATCTTTAGTTACTGTACTCAGGGCAGTTTCAAAGTTTTGTGTGTGAGAGAAGTATCTGATTTCATAGGCCTAGCTTTCCATCTTGGGTTGAGTTTCCGTGGATCTTCAGGCTGCTGTCAATGCATAGGTGACCTTATAAATGAGGCTGTCTTAATGCAAGGAAATATGATCATAAACAGTGTGGTTCATTTTAAATTATTTACGCAAGCCAAACAAACTCTATCATAAATGCCATCTGGAAATTGGGTGTTTAAACAAGAATTATGCATCAACGTTTTATGATTGAATTATACCATAACGATTCACAAGACTAACATTTAACTAAAAAGTGCTCTATAAATACACCATCAAAATACAATACCAAATATGTTTAAGTGTATATCATTCTCCATAACAGGTATACATTTGCCCCCATCTCATTAATACAATACTAGCAGGTATCAAGGTATTCAATTTGCCAAACCGTTTAATAGTTCATATATCACGAAAATATGTAAGTACCATTTCCGGTATAGCAGGCATGACTATTTCCGGTAAAGCACGCATGACTATTTCCGGTAAAGCATGGTGTATGAACCAATCCACATAAGCATATTTCCATAAATAATAATGCAATTTCAATATGATTATAATCACTAAATTATTATAGACTATGATACCTTAAACGCCCTTAATTGGTTAATACTTGGCTGGATACCCTGTTTAGCACAGTGTTGTCTCAGTGCCACATGTAGTTTAGTATTTCTATAATATTTCTCTTGGTGTGCCAATTTTCTCAGAAATTTATGGATCCCCGCACACAATAAAGTTGAATTGACATTGGCCAAAAAGATTTAGTTCAATCTTCAATTTCCTTTATACTTGCCAAATTTGATGAATGGATTTCATTTTAAATATATTTCTTATCATGTGTTATGTATCCTTCATGAATAATGTTAGACAAATAAATAACATGTTGAGAAAATGGGTGAAAATTCAGAGAATAAATGTGAGGATTCCAAACAAAGTTCACTCCATAGACATTTGGGAAGATGCTTAAATATTTGTTTTACAGTGGGAATGGTGATGTAAGTTTGCCCTAATAATATTTTGTAATATAATCCGTCCTGGTACTACCTTATTTCAACCTTACCTGTTAAATATAAATACATACTAGTATTCATCGTAAACAACACTGGGTAAAGTAACATATTTTCTCAGTGGTGGCGCTTGGACTGATTTTCTTTACTAAATCAGGAAATTAGGCCAAAAGAAACAAGCCTTAGTTTCATTCATTCAAACACTGATCTTTATCCGGGGCATCTCTCGTGTATGTTTAAATGATTATAGTTGTAAATAAATATTTTGCCTTTAGGTTGTGTGGGTTGGCAGGCCTCTGGGGCACTGAACATCATCCACTTAATTTAAAAATTATCAAGAATATCACCTATTATCATTATTTTTTCTCTATGCCCAGCATGATATTTTCAAAAACAAATATTTTCAAAGGATACAACATTAATTAATAATGGTCTGAATGATACCTATATTCACATTTTGAATATCAACTAATGTCGTATAATTATGCTTGCATAGGCTCAATTAACTAAACACTAATTAATAATGATTATTTACTGGATATGACATGGCATTAACCAGAGTAAGCAAATAGAATTCAAATTTGTTAGATCCTCAGATTATTTTTTGAAATATGTAAAATCATATGATAACGCACTACCCAAGTTTCTGCTCAGTTAAATAACAAATATATTTGGGTTTGATTACAAAAAGTCCAATGTTAAGAAAATAGATAATGATGGCAAGCCTATGCTTGTTATACATAATGTGCTTGACGTTTTTTTCTCACAAAATGGGATAGAATTTAACTGATATAAACAGCTGTACATATTTCTTAGCAAGCTCTAGCCATAATCAAGTGAGCCTTAATACTGAACTCAATTAATACCAGCGGAGTTGGCCGAGAGTACAATAGTATTGTGATGAGATAATGGTACTGATTCAATACCTTTCAGATTTTATCAGTACAGATATTGACTGATTTTATATAACATACCATGATAAACCTATTAGGCAGCAGGGTTGAAGCATGGCCCTGTAAGGGGGTCGACCATCCCATACTTAGCAAGCTATTTGATCTCCCATTACAGTGCAAGCCACTTTTTTTTGGATCTATAAGACTTTTGACTTTGTATGTCAACATGTCTAAGCACTTTGACTTTGTATGTCAACATGTCTAAGCAGATGGTTAACCCCTTTGCAGCCATTGTGTCCCTGCAACCACCTCTATACATCACTGGGGGGCACGACTCAAGTTCTATTTACAACTTTGCAAGTAGCTTCAAGCAGTCAAGTACGAATAGATTCTGCAGGTTATCTTCTTCATTATAAGTTCATAAGCATCTACTAAGGCTTTTTGGGTATGATCATGAATGACATCAATGATTATCAGCTGTCCTCAAATCATAGCCATTTGTATTCTGTTGTGTCACAGCAGAGAGAAAGTGTTTTTTTTTTCAAAGAATCCCTTTGTATATACACACCAGTGTTCTACTTAGTTGGTCCATTGTCCTTTATTAAGCTTTGACGGGCTGAGTTTGGACCGTTTTGATCTTCTCAGTGTAATTGATCATGGCCGTTTCATTGGTAGCAATAGTTTTTGCTCCATTCTCTGTGGCCAGTGACATATAATGTGAATGCTGCCTGTCCAGTGGAATATTTCCCGGCAAAAAGAGCCGCTTGAAAGTTTCCCGGAATTGACGACTCATGCCACAATAGATAAAAAAATTGATTGGATAACTTAACAGAATGAAAAGATTAATGAACAAGGAAGCAATCTGTTGCGTTCCCTCTGTCATCAAACTGATTTCTAGGGTGTTTTCAATGATGTACATTATGAAGAAGATCCCGAGAGGAAGTTCAACCAATAGGAACACTCCAACCACGGCTACCAGCATCAGGGTGGTACAGTTGCTTTCCTTCAACTTCCGGCACTCAGACTTCCGGTTCTGCATGAGGAGTTGCTTGCGTCGCGCCTGCGCAGCTCTCATGGCATGGATAAGCAAAGCATTAAGAACGACCAGGGAGGTGCACGGAACGAAGTGGATGAACAGCACACGGAACCAGAAGTATATGTTGAAGTAAATATTGGCGTAGTCTCTTACAAATGGTACAAACGATGTAGCACAAGCCTTAACAGTCTTGTTGGAGTCAGGTATCCTTGACGGCACCATAACAGGAGCATACCTTAGTTCTAGGAAGCGGCACATGTGCGCCATGATGGACAAGACGTAGATAAATGCCACCACCTTGATGACGTTTGGGATGGTGCACCAGCGTTTTGCCTTAAGAGAATGGCACACATAGATGTACCGCTGGACAGCAAGCGCCATTGTCAACCATATTGACGCTGTGTGGAATATAGTGGGTAGATATTCTGTCAGGCATAGATAAACAAAGCACCAATCAAATGGTAGGTATTCCACAAAGTGTCCAAACGTGTAGAAGTATATAAAACATGGGATGGGCCACACACCGGTCAGCATGTCCGACAGTGCCATTGCTATCAGCAGTGAGTTTGTCGGGCTTCTCATGTGTCGCTTGAATAACACCATACACACCAATGTGTTGGTGACAATTGTGATCACCACCAACATTGGTGATAAATAACCAAATATTGGCAAAGTGAAAGGCTCTACATTGTCCAGGGTGAAAAGTTCTCCGGGGAAAGCGTTTCCACCAGGTGTCACTTCAGTGCTATTTGCTGTGCAGTTGCCACAAGTAGCATTAGGTGAAAGAGTCAGAGAGTCAGCGCCGTCTGGTGGTACAACAAATATGTCAATCACGCTTGGTGGAGACTGCTCAGGGGAGTGTGTCACGCTGCTTGATGCCATCCTGAAGGTCATATAAGGTCAGCGCAGAGTGTCAGAACATTGCCACAAATTCCACAAGTTTGCGTCTGTTGAACAGGGTTGAGAATCACTTCAGATCAATTAAACATCGCGAGGGGGACAGTTAAGTTCGCTGAATTTCACCATCTTCTCGGCTGGCGTTAAAACTGCAAAGAAATAAAAACAAATGTTAAGTACACAGCACTGATTTGTCACGAACAGAACAGTAGTCAAGATGGGTATGCTAGGGGTGGCTTGGTTGATATTGGGCACAAAAGGTGACATTTGTCATCATAGCTTACAGGGTAACGTTTAGACCACTTTACACTTTGAAATTCTTGAACAGTAATATTGCTTGAGATAAAAATATATATGCCAATCTAATGGTCTGTATACCAGACTGATTTATGTAGCAGGGACCTGTTTTGGATTAGCGAACTCAAAACA
This sequence comes from Amphiduros pacificus, assembly GCA_949316495.1. Lineage (NCBI taxonomy): Eukaryota > Metazoa > Annelida > Polychaeta > Phyllodocida > Hesionidae > Amphiduros > Amphiduros pacificus. Next base: position 28,143,682 of record OX439006.1, on the reverse strand, counting down.
TTTCCAATAACCACAATCCATGTTTGTTTTGAAATATGGATCCAAACCAAATGTTTAGTGAGCAGTCCTGCCACTCTTGCCAAGTGAATATGCATAGAACGAGACCCATGAGACACAAGCTTAATGACAAAACTCTTGTTATCACATATCTACCCTTATATGGAATAAATCACATGTTATCAATTGCACAATCAGCAGAAAATGTGCAGACAGGATTTTTTTTATGATTTTCTTTTTTGTTTACCATTTTGTGGACTGTCTCTGTGTGCTTTTCTGGCACAAATATATATTTTAACTGTGATTTATTCATGGATGCGTGTACTTTAAATCTCTTCTGTGGAGGCATTAAGTGAGATGTAATCAACAACTCTGGGCCATAACCAACCTGTCCATGTTAATTTCCCCATGTTAATTTCCCCATATGAAAACTTCTTCAAGCTACACAACTACACAAACGGAAAACATACGTTTTATATTTCATGTTTGAAAATATTATTAGCATATGTCCATACACCTCATATAGGAAATAAGGGCAATGAATAAACAATCAGTGCAGGAGAAATGGTTTATGAAATGGCAATATACTGTCTGTATATTACAGAGAAAATCTGATTTTAAAAGTCAATATTCGTTCCTGGATATTCCTTTTAGCTGGCTTCTGAATTATTATACTACGTGAGTTTTATTGATATCGGTGAGTAGCGGCAAACCTTCGTGACTTTTTCATTTGCTTACCCACTGACAAACTAACTTAATTGAATATAAAATATTTTAGATGAGTCAGCCGGGCAGACTCTGCTTTGAGAATCTTAAAAGCCTAGGGTCCCTGCATCTGCCAATTGCTCAGGATTTTCCACTATTTTACATTTATCCATATTATGTATATGCCTACAAAATAAACCATTGGCATTTCCCAATAAATGGAATATGAAATGTGTTTAAGTTGACTGAGCAATTATTACACAAAATTCTATGCTATGATTGAAAAAAACCCAGACATCTGTCAACAACCATCATGATTTGTCTGGCTGTCAAAATCCTCTTATAGCATGTGTTTAGTAAACCGTGTTTCTAGCGATGGAATGAAAAGCACAAAGCAATCATCTTTACTAGCGTTTTGGTATACAGACAAATGCTAACAACGCTTGGTCTATTACGTGACGTGTGCTCACATTTTCGAACTATCTTTCCTGAGTTCCCGACCGCGCCGACGCCTTGATTTACTTATGAAATAGCGTCATCAATGTGTAGGCGTAAACCTATTTATTTTGTATGTAAGATAGGGAAAAAATGTATTTGAAGCTTGTAATGATGTAATACAGACTGTATTCTCCATTGCGTGGATGACTCTGCAATTATCCTGGAGATTTGCCAGCACATAATATGAACACGTCATGGCACACGAATCAATGCTAGAAAAAAAAACTTTGCTCAAATGGATATATGTATAGTATTAAGATGGTAATCTCAGCCATGTTAAATAATCGAGGCCAGGAAATATGAAATACAATATTAAGGATTGATAAATAAAAATAAACACAATTTTGAAATTTTCACTATTTAACTCTGCATGACATCGGTAGTATTAACACAAGGCGCTCAATCTTCTCTCTTCCTCTGCCATCACTCATTCGAAATTTGGAATTCCCACAAAAATGTTGATTATCACCATCCCTTATGAACTGTTTTCATGCTGAGAAGGTCCATACATCCTTTCTCGAGAGAAGGGGCTGTAACTCAGTCAAACAAAAATATCGTCCAATCATAATTGAACACCATTAGCTCATCATGCTCATCGCCTCTGGCCAGTTGTCTGACCTAGATGCTGACCAATCAGCTGACAGTACAAAACGGAATCTGTTCGAATATTCATCTATTTTTCACCAATCAGTACACAGTCTGATTTATATGAATAATAATGATTTGCGTCCAATTTTGACACACTTTTTCACCAATGACGGCGGGAATGATATGAGAGAGAAATTCTGAGTAACACAATTTTGACTTGCATCAAAGTCAGAGATACTATCCAAGTTGTCATATTTTCGTTAAACCTTTATTTTAGTCAACATTTACAATCTGATGACCATTTTTCAGATTTGGTTTACATGATCGAGTGTTCTGGGGCCTAACTTGAAACAACCACTAAGGTGATCTTGTTTGTGTGACAGGAAGCTAACTTCAGGATCTAATGGTATTTCCAGCAATGCAACATTCCAAATTCTCTTACACTAACAGACACATATCCTTTCATTTCATGTGAATATAATGGAGAAATTGAGCACAGTTGATGGTATAAGATATGCCCCATTGCGACCTCTTAATGGACGCTCCGCCCAGACCGCCATCTAGCGGCGAGTACAGCGCCCTCTGTCAGTAGTCACTCCTGCTGACAGTCTGACACGGCACATCATGTTTATGTGACGAAGGGTCTAGGTTTATTGTTCTCTTCCATTTTATGTGCAGTTATTATACTTTTATGCCATTCTATGCGTGAAATATGGAAGTAAGATGCCACCAGAACATCGTATCAGGACACTTAATACGAACTGTCCACAATCTGAATGGGCCGGACCAGTATGAGAATAGAAGTTCACAAATATAAAACAGTTCTAACCATCTGTATCATCGAAGAAACTGTGCACTCAAACACAGAACACCTTTACGCCGTCCTTTAAAATCACATAATATGATGTCGCCGAAATAACACAATGTCCATTAAGGTATAGAGAAGATTGATTTTATGCGTTCGTAGTTGTCCATAAAAAAGAGATAATTTGACTGTGGAAGGTGCTGAAAGCCCAACCGCGACCTGTGTCAATAATAGACATGTATTATCAACATCTAGTGTTATAAAAGACATTCTGTAATCTTATTGTGTGTATTTGACACGTTCCAATTTTATCACTTCGATTCCTGCACTTCGCGATTCCTTTTTAGCTGTTACATTGAGCAACAAACCAATAACACCTAGCAAAGTCTCTCCCTGTATCTAATAACACATAGCTAAGTCTCACCCTGTATCTAATAACACCTAGCCAAGTCTCACCCTGTATCTAATAACACCTAGCTAAGTCTCACCCTGTATCTAATAACACCTAGCTAAGTCTCTCCCTGTATCTAATAACCCCTAGCTAAGTCTCACCCTGTATCTAATAACACCTAGCAAAGTCTCACCCTGTATCTAATAACACCTAGCTAAGTCTCACCCTGTATCTAATAACACCTAGCTAAGTCTCACCCTGTATCTAATAACCCCTAGCTAAGTCTCACCCTGTATATAATAACACCTAGCTAAGTCTCACCCTGTATCTATTAACACCTAGCTAAGTCTCACCCTGTATCTAATAACACCTAGCTAAGTCTCACCCTGTATCTAATAACACCTAGCAAAGTCTCACCCTGTATCTATTAACACCTAGCTAAGTCTCACCTTGTATCTAATCACACCTAGCTAAGTCTCACCCTGTATCTAATAACACCTAGCTAAGCCTCACCCTGTATCTAATAACACCTAGCTAAGTCTCACCCTGTATCTAATAACACCTAGCTAAGCCTCACCCTGTATCTAATAACACCTAGCTAAGTCTCTCCCTGTATCTAATAACACCTAGCTAAGTCTCTCCCTGTATCTAATAACACCTAGCTAAGTCTCACCCTGTACCTAATAACACCTAGCAAAGTCCTACCTCTGTATCGAACAACGCCGCCCCCCATTGACTAAACATATTCACAATGTGTAAAGCATTTCAAGCATTTGTTCATATGGCCTCTCATATGTTTGTAAACTTTAAGGGTGAGAAATCTGATATATAGCTTAATATAATAATACGATATTTTAACATTTATTTATATGGACACCCCAGGCCCTGTTAAATCAAATACTTCAGAGGTTTGAAAGGAATGAATACCACCAATACATATGAAAACCCATTAATCTATTCTTTTTTTTCAAATATTCCAGATCTAATAAGAAATACATTTCTCAGAAAAGCAGCATTATTTTGTGTCAGTTTCAGATAAAAAGTTTAATATCTAACACACTTTGCATTCTAACACTATATGGCTATTTCATTAGTTGCATACTTTGCATTGCTGACACTAATGGCTACTTTATCAGTTTCATACTTTGCATTGCTGACACTAATGGCTACTTTATCAGTTTCATACTTTGCATTGCTAACACTAATGGCTACTTTATCAGTTTCATACTTTGCATTGCTGACACTAATGGCTACTTTATCAGTTTCATACTTTGCATTGCTAACACTAATGGCTACTTTATCAGTTTCATACTTTGCATTGCTGACACTAATGGATACATTATCAGTTTCATACTTTGCATTGCTGACACTAATGGCTACTTTATCAGTTTCATACTTTGCATTGCTGACACTAATGGATACATTATCAGTTTCATACTTTGCATTGCTGACACTAATGGCTACTTTATCAGTTTCATACTTTGCATTGCTGACACTAATGGCTACTTTATCAGTTTCATACTTTGCATTGCTGACACTATATGGCTACTTTATCAGTTGCATACTTTGCATTGCTGACACTAATGGCTACTTTATCAGTTTCATACTTTGCATTGCTAACACTAATGGCTACTTTATCAGTTTCATACTTTGCATTGCTGACACTAATGGCTACTTTATCAGTTTCATACTTTGCATTGCTGACACTAATGGCTACTTTATCAGTTTCATACTTTGCATTGCTAACACTAATGGCTACTTTATCAGTTTCATACTTTGCATTGCTAACACTAATGGCTACTTTATCAGTTTCATACTTTGCATTGCTGACACTAATGGCTACTTTATCAGTTTCATACTTTGCATTGCTGACACTGATGGCTACTTTATCAGTTTCATACTTTGCATTGCTAACACTAATGGCTCTGTAATTTCTAACATACCTTGCATTGCTTGGTCTAATATCGGGTGTATATCACTTAAACAATTGTGCTGAAACACAATCTCATTTATTCCTATAACATCGGTAGTAATAATTTCTGTGTTGTTTATTAAAGGACGGGGATGTACAGTTGTTTTATTGTAACATTGAACAAATTCGATAGGCACCATGCAAGGTTATCATCCCAGAACCTGCCATCTGTTAAGCACAAAACAACGTTTTTTGTTGCAGATACTGATATTAAAAAGATAAAAAAAACTCTGGCATACATTGTAAAACACAATGCAGTTCTCAACTGAGGAATCATCCTTTACCAAGTGACAATTCAATCTTGAATATTTCACAATACCTTTGTTATCCAGGCTTCCTGTTTCCACCATGATAAACATGTTTATTTGTGAATGCAATATTAAAAGATAAATTAATGTTTCTGGACATTTTTAACAGTTATATTTTTATAATTGGTTGTCTTTGTGCATCATTCCATACAATTCAGTCACTTTCCGGTTTTTTCCCATCAGTTCCATTTATGTTCTCTTTCATAAATAGCGCTGATGGAAATTTGTGAGTTTTGTCTTTGTTATTCTTTTGTATCCATTATGTTTGTGCTATCCTCGGGAACAAATGTGTCACACTGTAATAGTTTCTTGAGATGCTTGTCTGCCAGTAACTGATACAAATATTAGATCACGTGTATCTTGATATATTTGATAATAAGTCACGTACCTTACCCAACTGCCAACAAAAAAAGCCAGGAAATGTAAAAAACTTGCATAGGCTGAAAGCAATCCCACAATAATTGAGATAAAGTGAGTTCTAAAAGCATTTACATCTAACACTGTCAAAAACAATATAGCTCACGATTCGGATTATGGAAACCTACCTCATTCTGTGGGCTAAAGGACAAACACGTGTGTTTGTCACTGAACAGCAACTCCAAGCTGTGATATATCGTCCTCCCTTATATTACAGCTGTGATATATCTTCCTCACTTATATCACAGCTGTGATATATCTTCCTCACTTATATTACAGCTGTGATATATCTTCCTCACTTATATCACAGCTGTGATATATCTTCCTCACTTATATCACAGCTGTTATATATCTTCCTCACTTACATCACAGCTGTTATATATCTTCATCACCTGCATATCTACTAAATGTACTACAGTTGTCTGTACACCTTGCATCCCAGCTGTCACATCTCGCTATCACCTTCATCCCAGCTATCATATCTGTCTACCACCTATATCACAGATGCTATATCTCTATACACCTTGCATCCCAGCTGTCACATCTCGCTATCACCTTCATCCCAGCTATCATATCTGTCTAACACCTATATCACAGATGCTATATCTCTATACACCTTGCATCCCAGCTGTTATATTTCTTTACCACATTATCTCCATATACATTTCATCATGTGCACCATACTTGTCATACCCATCAACTACATGTACCATAGCTGCCATACCTCTCTACTTTGTGTACCACAGCTACCACACCTCTCTACTATGTGTACCACAGCTACCACACCTCTCTACTTTGTGTACCACAGCTACCATACCTCTCTACTTTGTGTACCACAGCTGCCATACCTCTCTACTTTGTGTACCACAGCTACCACACCTCTCTACTTTGTGTACCACAGCTACCACACCTCTCTACTTTGTGTACCACAGCTACCATACCTCTCTACTTTGTGTACCACAGCTACCATACCTCTCTACTTTGTGTACCACAGCTACCATACCTCTCTACTTTGTGTACCACAGCTACCATACCTCTCTACTTTGTGTATCACAGCTACCATTCCTCTCTATTTTGTGTACCACAGCTACCATACCTCTCTACTTTGTGTACCACAGCTACCACACCTCTCTACTTTGTGTACCACAGCTACCACACCTCTCTACTTTGTGTACCACAGCTACCATTCCTCTCTATTTTGTGTACCACAGCTACCATACCTGTCTACTTTGTGTATCACAGCTACCATACCTCTCTATTTTGTGTAACACAGCTACCATACCTCTCTACTTTGTGTACCACAGCTGCCATACCTCTCTACTTCGTGTATCACAGCTACCATACCTCTATACTTTGTGTACCACAGCTACCATACCTCTCTACTTTGTGTACCACAGCTACCACACCTCTCTACTTTGTGTACCACAGCTACCATACCTCTCTACTTTGTGGTCAGGGTTTTTCATTTTCTCAAAATATTTTTTACATAGCTTTTCTCTACAGGTAGCCAAACTTTCTATAAATAATGATCTTAGTCCCACATAAGATCATTATTGGAGTATGCCTGCCAGGTATGGCACCCAGGACTTAACCAAGGCTTGACAGACAGCCTGGAGCTCATACAAAAACGTGCCTTCAAAATAATATACCCAACATTAGAGTATGAAGATGTACTATTTATAGGGAACAAAGTTTGGCTACCTGTAGAGAAAAGCTATGTAAAAAATATTTTGAGAAAATGAAAAACCCTGACCACAAACTTCACCACTTGCTACCAGTGACAGTTCCATCATGTTATGAACTCAGGTCACAGTACCTATATGAGCTACCAAAGACAAGGGTAGACCGCACACATGGAAGCTTTGTGTCATATGCCCTAAGCAAACTACAGGACAATTTAGACTAATATTTTTTTGATCACTGTCTACACATTCATGTTTCATTTTTTATACTTACTTTTTATTAATTGTAAATACTTTAATTTCAATATTGTTTAATCTACATATAAGTGTTTGATTTTGTGGTTTGTAATAATAGTTGCAGTACATTTTCACATTGTAATTCTTCAATCATTAGATTGCAATAAATACACTTCTTATCTTATCTTATCTAGCTACCACACCTCTCTACTTTGTGTACCACAGCTACCACACCTCTCTACTTTGTGTACCACAGCTACCACACCTCTCTACTTTGTGTACCACAGCTGTAATTTTCAGCATATATTGATCTCCTGAAATATACTACAGTTGTAGACCGTCAGTCCATTTTTACCAAACGCTAATACTATAAAAGCAGATAGAAAAGTTGGCAATAAAATAGAAAAGTTGGCAATAAAATACATTCTATGAAAGCTTCATAATTCTTTTGTTTGTTTGCAGCTTTCCCCATTTAACATATGACATAGAAGCATATTGAGGCGTCACTGTCTAGTCAATATTTGTAATTAAACATGACATCCATATTATATGTCATATCTAATCTAGCATAGATTGCTTATTTCACCAGCAAATTACCACCATTTCCTCTATGGGAGTATTGTCATTTTATCCAGCCAAATGGAAAGGTCACAATGAATTTGCTTCAGCTGTCTCCTTCCCATTGTCCGCAATGTGACGCGCGCATGCGTGTACGTGTCTCCTGCTATTTATCATTGTACAGCAATTATATTTTTTTCGCAATTTTTGATCTCACAGGAGACAGTAAATGGGTTCTTAATTTTGCTACCATATCAGATATTGGATATTCAGAGCTTAATGAGATCAATTAACCCGATCCTTATGATTTTTTAACATAATTCATCGTATGAATCATTTCTTGACAATATTAAAAAGACATAACCTTAATGGCTCAGAGATATGTTCCACAAAAATGTCTACAAAAAGGAAACCATGATAGACCGGATTATCTTTCATGCATTTTGTGGAGTTTGCAATTTATAAAGTGTGATTAGTTTCTGTATTAAGGTGACATTGAAATGATTTCAGATGATTTAGAGGCATATCCAAACCGTAACCTTTAATTTAAGGGGGTTTGGTTCAAAACATTTTTGCACATTTTGTGGCATGTTCAGGTCCACGGTTTCTCCTCCTGTGACATACTGTAGCATGTTGAGGCCCACGGTTTCTCCTCCTGTGACATATTGTAGCATGTTGAGGCCCACGGTTTCTCCTCCTGTGACATACTGTAGCACGTTGAGGTCCACGGTTTCTCCTCCTGTGACATATTGTAGCATGTTGTGGTCCACGGCTTCTCCTCCTGTGATTTACTGTAGCACGTTGAGGTCCACGGTTTCTCCTCCTGTGACATACTGTAGCACGTTGAGGTCCACGGTTTCTCCTCCTGTGACATACTGTAGCACGTTGAGGTCCACGGTTTCTCCTCCTGTGACATACTGTAGCATGTTGAGGTCCACGATTTCTCCTCCTGTGACATACTGTAGCATGTTGAGGTCCACGATTTTTCCTCCTGTGACATACTGTAGCACGTTGAGGTCCACGGTTTCTCCTCCTGTGACATACTGTAGCACGTTGAGGTCCACGGTTTCTCCTCCTGTGACATACTGTAGCACGTTGAGATCCACAGTTTCTCCTCCTGTGACATACTGTAGCACGTTGAGGTCCACGGTTTCTCCTCCTGTGACATACTGTAGCACGTTGAGGTCCACGGTTTCTCCTCCTGTGACATACTGTAGCATGTTGAGGCCCACGGTTTCTCCTCCTGTGACATATTGTAGCATGTTGAGGCCCACGGTTTCTCCTCCTGTGACATACTGTAGCATGTTGAGGTCCACGGCTTCTCCTGTGATTTACTGTAGCACGTTGAGGTCCACGGTTTCTCCTCCTGTGACATACTGTAGCACGTTGAGATCCACGGTTTCTCCTCCTGTGACATACTGTAGCACGTTGAGGTCCATGGTTTCTCCTCCTGTGACATATTGTAGCACGTTGAGGTCCACGTTTTCTCCTCCTGTGACATACTGTAGCACATTGAGGTCCACGGTTTCTCCTCCTGTGATTTACTGTAGCACGTTGAGGTCCACAGTTTCTCCTCCTGTGACATACTGTAGCACGTTGAGGTCCACGGTTTCTCCTCCTGTGACATATTGTAGCACGTTGAGGTCCACGTTTTCTCCTCCTGTGACATACTGTAGCACGTTGAGGTCCACGGTTTCTCCTCCTGTGACATACTGTAGCACGTTGAGGTCCACGATTTCTCCTCCTGTGACATACTGTAGCACGTTGAGGTCCACGGTTTCTCCTCCTGTGACATACTGTAGCATGTTGAGGTCCACGGTTTCTCCTCCTGTGACGTGCGCAGTGGAACTTATATTTGCTATTGGTGTGCCTCCTGGGCTAATATTTAGTCACAATATTTATCGACTCCATTTCCATCTAAAAACCATTGTACAATTACAGGCTTTATCCAGCCAATAGCTTTGATTTCAAAGTAAATAAACTCTGAAAGCTTTAGTTTAGGTAATCTTGCCGCAAATGATCAGAATGATACAAGATATCGCTCACTGCGTCCGAGGAACGCTTCACTCCGTGATGAATGACATCCAGACGGATAAAGGGCACTTTTAAAGAGAAACATTTGGGCATACATACTTAGTGCAACAGGAACGATCACAGAACCAATGACGACAGATTAATGGAGGACCTTTGTTACAGCTAACTTAACCACAGATCGTCATCCGTAAACAGAAACCCACTCATCATGATTAAATATTGTCAATGTATATACCCTGTACCTCAGACGCACAGGCAATTCATCCACAAGGGTGAAAACTGGATTTATAATTCAGACCAGGTTACTCTATCGATAACTCATATTATATGAATCCGACAACACTTTTCAGACCTCTCACAATTCCAGATTTGATGTCAGTTTTATACAATCTTGGCCATCTGGTCTTTTATTTGCTTAAGCCACCGAGGGCGATGAAGCTTATAGGCATTGCTCAGTTCAAATCCCACCTCGATTGCCACAAACCTATCTTAATACGAAGTTAATTGACGTTTTATGACTGTCGTAAAAGCTGTCGCAAGGCAACTTGGACACATGAGTAGCGTGAAAATAGGCACACTTGACCACTGAATCCGAAACAGGTATTTACCATGGTTAGAATGGAAATTGAAAGGAGAGTCGAGATTTCCTCTCACAATTCAGAAAAATTTCAACATAAAGAATTGTCTTTGGTCGATAGGAAGGAGAAGCTGATATGTTTGACGATGCCAAAGTGGCAATATTCAAAATGAATCCCAAAGGATCCAGTCGTGTTTCTAGGTTATTCAAACCATTTAGCCTGGATGCGTTTACAATGTGGGTAACATATTTGCCGTGTTTTATGTACAGTCTGCAAAGATCCTCTAAAATGAACAAGTATATCAATATGTACAATATATATTCGTTAATCGAGTCATATTTACGTTCTTGAACATCATTTCATATCTGTTTAATTTTTGCTATCAAAATATTACTGGAATACATTGATAAAATGCGGAAAAACCTCATATTATTAAATCTGTTCTCACTATTTTTATATCTTTTTTTTTTCAGCCTACATTGGGCCTGTAGACATTGTGCTTGTAATTACTTTACATTTGAAAATTTTGGAACAATACGCGTTGAGAATCAGACTTGTTCGAAAGTTTTAAAAGTTTGTGGATTTGTTGAAGAAATACGAGCTCGTTCACTAAAGAATAGCGATTCCTGAAGTAGCAAGACTAAGTTCTCATGCATTTCTTATTCAGCAAAAAAGTGAAGTATCATATATATGACAAAAAGGAACAATGCCAATGACGTTCATATGTCCTAAGACAAAGACTCTGCTAAACAACAGGATTAATGGAAGATTTGGACCCAGGATAATCTGCTGACATCATAGTGGCATAGTGGGATGGGAGTGGGCAGCCGGGGGTGCTCATCACAGATATCCAGAAATCTATAGGAACCCAGGATGTTGACTGACCGGAAGTTCAGATATCCACTTCCCGTCAGTCATGGTGTCAAGCTTTGCCACATCTGCTCTCCCATATATTAAATGGGCATATTCATCACACGAATATCCTTATGTCGTAATTAAGGTGTTATATAGGGTTATGTTGGGGTTTTATATAGGTGATATATAGATGTTATATAGGTGCTATCGCCAAAGGCATATTTCAGTGTATCTATCACATTGGCTGTCAGTTGTGCATTTGTCAACTTCACACCAATCATCCATTGTCCTGTTCAGATTGACAGTAGAATATTACACAGACTTCAGCAAAAGGAAATTGTCCTCGCCCCACTGGTGATAGATCGCCCTTTATCGCCCATTACCCAAATGGGGCTTAGGAAGGAAGCCACACCGAGGCCATCTCCGACTGATGCCACTACAAATGAAGTCGGTCTAAAGCACTGGCTTTTTAACAATATGCGTGGTTCACGAAGTAACTGCAAACAAAATGATAAGAACAAGCCTCAATAATGCAGTCTGCCTCGGCCTCGGTTTGGTGTTATCCCGTGCAACTTACCAGAGCGTCTGTATCACGTGACTCGCCCTCGGACTTGACAAAATATCTTACTTCAACAAAAACGTACAATGAGTTATTTATCTAAATATCATATGATACAGCTCAGACCAGCTCTACCGAAGTAAGAAAAGCTTTCAAAAATCTGCAATTGTCAGGATATATAGATAAAGAAACAAGGGAGGCGTCTTGAATTGAACCTTTCATCTGCCCTTCCATAGTGGCAATGCAGCCTTCATCCCAGGCTCGCTGCCCTTCCATAGTGGTGATGCAGCCTTCATCCCAGGCTCGCTCGCTGCCCTTCCATAGTGGTGATGCAGCCTTCATCCCAGGCTCGCTCGCTGCCCTTCCATAGTGGTGTTGCAGCCTTCTTCCCAGGCTCGCTGCCCTTCCATAGTGGTGATGCAGCCTTCATCCCAGGCTCGCTGCCCTTCCATAGTGGTGATGCAGCCTTCATCCCAGGCTCGCTGCCCTTCCATAGTGTTGATGCAGCCTTCATCCCAGGCTCGCTGCCCTTCCATAGTGTTGATGCAGCCTTCATCCCAGGCTCGCTGCCCTTCCATAATGGTGTTGCAGCCTTCATCCCAGGCTCGCTGCCCTTCCATAGTGGTGATGCAGCCTTCATCCCAGGCTCGCTCGCTGCCCTTCCATAGTGTTGATGCAGCCTTCATCCCAGGCTCGCTGCCCTTCCATAGTGATGATGCAGCCTTCATCCCAGGCTCGCTGCCCTTCCATAGTGATGATGTAGCCTTCATCCCAGGCTCGCTGCCCTTCCATAGTGTTGATGCAGCCTTCATCCCAGGCTGGCTGCCCTTCCATAGTGGTGTTGCAGCCTTCATCCCAGGCTGGCTGCCCTTCCATAGTGGTGATGCAGCCTTCATCCCAGGCTCGCTGCCCTTCCATAGTGATGATGCAGCCTTCATCCCAGGCTCGCTGCCCTTCCATAGTGTTGATGCAGCCTTCATCCCAGGCTCGCTGCCCTTCCATAGTGGTATTGCAGCCTTCATCCCAGGCTCGCTGCCCTTCCATAGTGGTGTTGCAGCCTTCATCCCAGGCTCGCTGCCCTTCCATAGTGGTGTTGCAGCCTTCATCCCAGGCTCGCTGCCCTTCCATAGTGGTGTTGCAGCCTTCATCCCAGGCTCGCTGCCCTTCCATAGTGGTGATGCAGCCTTCATCCGAGGCTCGCTGCCCTTCCATAGTGGTGATACAGCCTTCATCCCAGGCTCGCTGCCCTTCCATAGTGATGATGCAGCCTTCATCCCAGGCTCGCTGCCCTTCCATAGTGGTGATGCACCCTTCATCCCAGGCTTGCTGCCCTTCCATAGTGGTGATGCACCCTTCATCCCAGGCTCGCTGCCCTTCCATAGTGGTGATGCACCCTTCATCCCAGGCTCGCTGCCCTTCCATAATGGTGATGCACCCTTCATCCCAGGCTCGCTGCCCTTCCATAGTGATGATGTAGCCTTCATCCCAGGCTTGCTGCCCTTCCATAGTGGTGATGCAGCCTTCATCCCAGGCTCACTGCCCTTCCATGGTCATAGTGGCCATGCAGCCTTCATCCCAGGCTCGCTGCCCTTCCATAGTGATGATGCAGCCTTCATCCCAGGCTCGCTGCCCTTCCATAGTGATGATGCAGCCTTCATCCCAGGCTTGCTGCCCTTCCATAGTGGCGATACAGCCTTCATCCCAGGCTCGCTGGCCTTTCATAGTGGCCATGCAGCCTTCATCCCAGGCTCGCTGGCCTTTCATAGTGGCCATGCAGCCTTCATCCCAGGCTCGCTGCCCTTCCATAGTGGCCATGCAGCTTTCATCCCAGGCTTGCCGTCTTGTCCCCTTACAATGCCACATTGGCCATGGCTTGAGGGAAGTGCATATATTTCATGTTCATGTGACGAGGGCTTGACAGAGCGATTGCAAAGCTTCAACTGTCAGACAGTTCACAGAAAAGAGACAAGATATTATAAATGCTTTACAATCCTTTGCTGCATATCCAATTATGGAAAGTGTGTTATATTTACACGATTCTGTAGAAAGTGGAGAGAAAATGTATTTTTTGGATAATTTGAATGGAAAGATCAAAGTTTTCATTCACTTCTCAAAATGCTTCAGAGAGGGATGCGCCGCACGTGTAATTACAAAAGCCTTTTCATCATATGAACGGAAAGCTTTCAAAGCTTTTTGTGCTTCACTTTTATGCAATGATTTCATTCAACCACCGAAAAAATAAAAAATATCGATATATTTATTCGCTCTTGGTGTAACATTCCATTTGGAAGTGTCCTGGTGGGCGGCATAACCGCGTGTTTTAGGGAGAACGTTGCAAAATACAAGGAACGGGAGAATTCAGTGTCATAATATGTCATCAAATGCATTGTATGTAAAATAAATACCCAGTCTCTCAGTTTCCCATAAAATTCAATGTCAATACTGCATTGGAGTGGTCACCGGAGACATTTTGGTAAATGAGCTTGAATACTCACAAAAGCATAATTGCTTCTCTTTGAATTATTTCTATTAAAATCACATAAAAGGACAAAAAATATAGTAGTCATATAAAATATGCTTCGTCAGTCAATCCAATTCAAAGTAAAGATTTTGATATTTTTTTGTATTTGATTAGACTTCAGATGGAAAATATTAACAAGCATCTCTGTCAAAACAGAAGCCATATTGATTGCACTATGGCATTGTGGGATCGACGCCACCATTTCCGGTAGCTTAAGGTGCCCTCTAGGGGTGTTATCTGATGTGATCTCATTGGTTACTTTGTTCAGCTTTGTAAGTCATTTGCTAAAGGGCAAACACTAATTTTACCACAAAGAGTGGATATTTTCTTTTGCCAGAATGTTGTGAGTGCTGTGAAGGACACGGTTCACACCTCAATACTACATTGTTGTCGTGTTTACATTCACTATGACCGATTCACATCCGCTTGTCACCTCAGAATTTGCAAACGAATTGCTCTTTTCCAAATCCCGAGAGAAAGGGAAAAAAACTTCAATGCTTACTGAATTCCTTTGATAATATTCTGTTTTATGTATAAGCCCTGTACGTAAGATATATGAGGGAATCATTCACTATTGTGGCCGGCGACACCTGACTCCTCCCGCCATAAAGCAAATGTAACCTGTTCCAGAAACAAATCTACATTTATATTGACATTACCTGGCTTGTTACTACCACTGTGAAAAAGCAATTGCAACCTATATACTGGCAATCTATTTATGGATATAACTCCTCCCAGATATGGTGACACTCCCACTCCCGTTCCGTGGAAAATTCGACATTTTTATAACTTCAATATGTTTCGGTAGTCTGCATGCTTGCAATGATAGATGACCTTCATGTTTGGCACTCTACCTGCTTACCCAAACGGTACCACTATCATGGCCCTTTAGTAGTCTACATGCTTTCCCCAGAATTACCACTTAGATGACAGTCATGTTTGGTAGTCTAAGTGCTTACCCCCCTAGAATTACCACTGAGATGACCCTCATGTGAGTAGTCTACTTGCTTACCCCCCCTAGAATTACCACTGAGATGACCCTCATATTTAGTAGTCTACTTGCTTACCCCCCTAGAATTACCACTGAGATGACCCTCATGTTTAGTAGTCTACTTGCTTACCCCCCCCTAGGATTACCACTGAGATGACCCTCATGTTTAGTAGTCTACTTGCTTACCCCCCTAGAATTACCACTGAGATGACCCTCATATTTAGTAGTCCACATGCTTACCCTAGAATTACCACTTCCCTTCCAGCAGTCAACGTTTAATATAAATAACCTTCCAATTTGGCATTTTGACATGACCTCAGTTCACTTGGTATGTGTGGGGAATTTGGGGGCAGTAGCTTTTGTCTCACGTGGTGACAGATCTGGCATATTGGCATTCGCTCACTTAGTCAGTGTCGCAGTCTGGATTTGCTGACATTAACATCCACCTACCCGATAAGGTGAGAGTTCCTGCTGACATCACACTTAAACGATTTCACATAAATGTGTTAAATGGTTTTGTGTCTTACACCATACTATACACTGAGTATCCCCTGGTCACGTGGCTATGTCATGCTACAATCCCTTTTTACACGCTACACCTATTACTACACTGATTATTCAAAGGTCACGTGGTTATACAATGCTACAATCCCTTTTTACATGCTACACCTATTACTACACTGATTATTCCAAGGTCACGTGGTTATGCAATGCTACAATCCCTTTTTACATGCTACATCTATTACTACACTGATTATTCCAAGGTCACGTGGTTATGCAATGCTACAATCCCTTTTTATAGCACATATATCACAACACCCAGGGTCAGCTGAGTGTGTAAGGCAGATTGCTGCACGCTTTATCAAATTGCCTTCTCAGTGGATTAGGAACCATTCTACCATTGTGATCTTTCTCATGCAATACATTTGCCCATTTCCAGTAATGCTGTTCCTTGGGCTGTCATGAAGCAGCTGACAGTGCATGTCTGGATATAATCTTCACACAATGTACTTTATATCGGTTACAGGTCCAGTGAAGGCCATGATCAGGTTGCCATGCTATCTGCGCTGATTAACCCAAAATCACCCATTTCCGTTGACCACATATATTTACGTCTGTCGGTCATGACGAGAAACTTCTCAATAAATTCTGCAGGGAATTGTCTGTTTTCAGTTGTGGTAAATATCAGTTTCATTGAATGTGTTACTCAAGCTAAGACCAGAGAAAATAGAAAAGCAAAAAAAAGGGAGTGAAGGAAACCACAATGGTGCCTTGTGCCTCACTTCTCACCATTAATGCCTAGGGATCCCCACAAGGCCGCCAGGTGGGGCTTCGGTGCGATATCTCATACTTCCCCATAGACTGTTAGGGAGACGCTCAGTCTCTCAAGGTCACCACCAGGGTCAAAAGGGCCGTTCTACAGACCAGCGGCATGTCAGAATCGGCAGTGAAATCTGGTCTTAGCTTGTGGACCATTGGGGGTACATCATCCGCCAAACAAGATTGGCTTGAACATAGCGCCCCCTAGCCGCTGTCAGGGTCACACCTTCTGAGCCGGATTAACCAGATTCAGGACATCATTTGACTTTATTTTTTGTCAAAAAATCAATGTGGGTCCGTGAACAATATTTCTTCGTTTATCGCGTTAGTTTTTTGCCCTTTTTAGGAACAAATTGATCACATAGAGGAATAAGGTCCTTGAACTCATGTGGTTCTTTATGCTATTCTAGGATCTCAAGCTGAAGACTCTAATGGAATATCTTAACTATGAGACATACCTTTGGGTAGAGAGTCATAATCACCTCACATTCCTTCTTGGCACTACCATTAAGTATGTATGCATGGACCTCTTCAGATAGCATGTCTGGTAATTGCTGCAGACACATTAAGCTATATTAGGCTATATCACTACGCCCCTACAGATTTACTCTAAACCTTCTTAATGTCTCTATAAACAACAAGTTGCAATACATAACTGGATTATTGGAAAATAAACTAGAGTCTCTTGATAACTCGAGGTTCTTGAAAACTAGTCATCATTCGGGGAAATTACTTCACAGGAAGAGATGTGTCACAAAATTTGGAATTATGAACATACAGAAGCTGATCATAGAAAATTAATCTGTTTGCAGGAACGACCTTTCCATGTCAGGTCCGACATAAGAGCAGCCATCGGGTCGAATGCCCAACTCTTTTCGAAGGGTATTTGAGATCGTACCTCTTCTCAGTGCAATGTCTAAGAGGTGCACACTCTTATCAGAGGCAATCTATTCGAGAGCATTTGTGAAGAGGGATGTAGCTCAGAAATAAACACTAGGCCAAAATATAACACTAGGCCAAACATATAAGCACTTATATTCACGAAATGTGGGAGCACCTTGGGAATTATTGTTAGAGATATATGTCCATTATCACATTTAAGTAAGTTTTGATTATTTTTAATATTTTTTTCTTCGTTGAATATACTCTGGATGACTTCTTATACGAATAATGCTTGTAATAAACGACCATTAGTGTTTTACGTTAAGAGAAATTAGCTTCTTTTTTAATTTGAACACATTAAGAAACAACCATTAAAAGGGACACTTGAGGAGAAATGTGTTTCTTTTAAAGCATTCATGAAATGAGGTTTTCAAACCCTTTACCTTGCATAATATAAATGTTTATATCCTAAACTTTGTGATCAAAAGTTATCACCCATCATATTTCCCCCACATACATTTCTGTGCCATTTGAAAGTGGAGGAGTCTTCTGCTAAAATCCAAATCATCTATTGGACACTTTGTCAACAAACATTGCTTAGCTGACCATTGATCTTTTGCAAACACCAGCTTAGTAAAGTGACAGTGAAGCTACTTTAGATTGGGTCAATGGAGTATTTGGCTTAAAGAGCCCAGTTTCTCCATAAATGTTTGTCCAATGGTAGAGGCCTAACACCCTGACAGACCACCATAGAGGTTACATGATTGTATACATATGGCCACCTGGTGGTTAAAAGCAGTACTTGGCACTTTCAGCAATACGCAATAACCATGGTCAGTGTATTTTGGTTAATTTTAGTGAGATAGCTTGCATATATCACAGTTTCGTGGCCACATAAGATTTAAGCATTCCCAAAACCTCTGTAAAATTGTCTGTGACCTCTGTGGTTTCATGAATGCTTTAAGCGCTGAAGAACAAATCCGTCCGAAAGAAGCAGGATATAAATAAATCATTATATTTTTTGTTTAGATTTGTGAATAAATGTGTTTTGGTGTGGATCTGCTCATCAAGGCTGTTCTGTCACTTCTGTCGTTAATGCATCCTTTGAGATAAGTAAAAAATTTCCGAAGTGACCACCTTTTCCCCGTCTGTACAATATACACTGTCTGGCAGATAATACACTTAACATTTTTTTTTAATGCAATATTTAAGGATGTTTTTTTGGTTTTAGTTAAGTTAAAAGTGTCCAGAGTGAATATTTTTAGGTATCAATTATCCGCCCCATAACATAAATATGCAATAGTGCCTTTTACGCAAAAACAGAATTGGGTAATAGCTATCCTCTATTAAACATTAAACACGTCTAGATGCTTCATCGCTGTGAATGCTGAAATATACGAATTTAAATTGAAATTGATGATACAAAACGCACTGCCCTCGTGCGGCGACATCAACCTTGAACACTATCAGAACATTTTCGTGACTTTTTGATGTGATCCTAACATTATCTGATATATTTGTTTTGTTTTTTTTTCATTCTGTGAAATTACAAAATATCTTTTACACTGATGTGAGGGGGGAACTATAGGGGCCATTTGGTATTTAACTTTTTCTCCGAAGACTCTTTCAATCCTCTTCCGGTAATTGGCTCAGTGGCGTATTTAAATAAGCTGCGCGCGCCGAGGGACATCTGCGGGGTCCGCGATCCTGGTGGTGGTCTGGTGTGATTGGAGAAGGGAATCTCAACACGCCACAAAACTCACTGTAAAAATGGCGCTGAGATGTGAAATGAACATTTGATTGTGTCACCTTACACAATCCCAGGTATCTCAGGAAATCAGAAGGGCTTGGGAGGACAATATACTACTTTTCTTTCAGTGATTAAAATAACCTGCTAGCATTTGCTCTCCTTCTGAATCTTGAATTGTGTCTTTAGAGACTTTTTTTCTGAACCTGGTGATTAAAAATGAATAAAATATAAGATGTTATTTTGGCCTGATTGCTTTCCCCAATGGGATATTGGTGATGTTTAGAATGGACATGACACATGGTACGAGTCACTAAAACGATGAGACAGAAAAAAAGGATGGGATATATATTGCCATCTAAACATCTAAACATCTCAGAGCTTTCTCGGCCAAATCACGTGGCATCTAGCCTAAAGTGCGAGATTGCACTGGGTGTCCAGCTGGATAATTCCACTTATGCAAATCTGTTCGTAAAGGATGCCAATCTTCAAGTTTCAAGTTGCAGTAAACAAAAGGGGGCGTATAGTGAAAGTGAATGACACGATAGGAGGTTGGGGTATATTACCTTATATGGGAAAGGGGCATATAGCTGAATGTCAATGAGAAAGAAAGGGGTGTATATTACCTTATATTGGAATGGGGTATATTGTTGCAAGTGAATAACAAGACTTAGCTCCTCAGGTAGAAACACCCACTCAAATAAGTATACACAGACACCTAAACTTGTATATTTGGCGATGAAGTTCACAGTCATGTTTAATGCAAATCCAACACTACAAAAAAGAAGTTAAACCGTCACAGGAGACATGCATTTAAAAAAGTTCTGAAATGGCAAATTTTTTCTCATAGTCTCTTAGTCCACCAGCGCCCACCCCCTCCTCCCGATAACCATAGACAGATATAATCTCCAACAGGTTTTATATGACGCATAAAAGCGAAATCGGATGTGTAGAAAAAAAGTCGCTTAGCTTTGATAGAGGTTGGCATCACGGGCCTGCAAAGCATATTACAAACAACAAAAGGCATTAAGCATGCAGAAACATAGCCCAACCTTGAGAGTTTAATGGAAGCCCCAGGGTGGGACTCTAAACTCACATATCATGCATATAGTCAGATGATTGGTGAAAGATAGATGGCATTGGCAGTGTGTAATCGGCTGCTAATGTGATGGCCACTTTGTGGGCATGTTAAAAGTGTGCCCGCAACACGGCTGCCACAGGATTATACATGCACTGCACAGAGAACAGACCGCCACAATCCATATACCAATGCCCATCAATTATGCCATAACAACACTTTCTACGCATACCCCGCCGGGATTAATTCTTACAGAATATTATATTGAGATGCATTGTGGGATGGAAACAATTACCAAGAAACGTAGAATAACGACTTGGCTATGATAATTCAAAACCTCAGAACTTATTAATGAACATCTGGAAACGACTCAGTTTTGACGGGTATTACTCGGTAGACTTCTCAGATAGACAATGTTGTAGATAGACAGTGGGAGACGTAGATGTGATCGCTACATTTCTCCATCATAGCCTTAACATGGAATGTTTTGTTTAAGGTCCAATTGTATTCAATTTCATCGCTCTTGCTCATCTTCTCTGTCCCTTTTTTTGCAGATTGTACATCAAACATGATATGGTTGCAATCTGATTGCACATCAGACCACATATGATTGCAGTCTGATTGCACATCAGACAGGATGTGATTGCAATCTGATTGCACATCAGACAGGATGTGATTGCAATCTGATTGCACATCAGACAGGATGTGGTTGCAATCTGATTGAACATCAGACAGGATGTGATTGCAATCTGATTGCACATTAAACATGATGTGGTTGTAATCTGATTGCACATCAGACAGGATGTGGTTGCAATCTGATTGAACATCAGACAGGATGTGATTGCAATCTGATTGAACATCAGACAGGATATGATTGCAATCTGATTGAACATCAGACAGGATATGATTGCAATCTGATTGAACATCAGACAGGATGTGATTGCAATCTGATTGCACATCAAACATGATGTGGTTGTAATCTGATTGCACATCAGACAGAAGATGGCAGCGGTGTAATTACAGAGTTTTGGGCCAAGGAAGACGTCCTATATATTGCTTCTGTGGAGATGGCAAAGTTCACAGCAATTCATTTGGTGGGTTCCCCGGAGACGTGGCATGGCCACCAAAGTATGGTGCGGTTTAACACCAGCAAACCTCACCGAGAGGAGTGATCGGTCCGGACGCACCACGCTGCTGCATGGCCGAGAAACGTGAATATCGGAGTTGTTTCCCATTCCAGCCAATGCTTCATGACTGGTTATCAAAGACCGTGATTTGTCTGTATGATAGGGTAAATGAACGACCCCAGCCACTCTTCATAAAGAGTAGGGATCTACCAAAAAATACAATCCACACACAAAAGATACACTAATATTAGGAGAAAAAATACACACGCTTACTTGTACTGGGTCATTTACTATGAGGGCGGCTTCGCATAACACACAAAAATGGTAAAATATGACCTCCGCAGTACCTAAAACAGAACTTCTTGATTATAGATAATTTGGAATAAGATAAAAGGTCAGCAAAGAGTGACGTTTGTTTGTTTTCTCCGAAGTAGATTTTTTTGGGGTGTGATTTGCCTTCAGTAACACGGGAACTAAACCAGTTCCTCACTTGTAAGCTTGTTACGTGGACATTTATGGCGGTCTTCCTGACAGACTTATGAGAATGTAGAGTATATAATAAGAGCGTGTGCCGACAAGAGCAATGGCTGTGTCAGGGCCGGTACAGACAAGACAAGATCATTGACCTTCACAAGAGCTTAGTACACAGATACAGATATATAGCCAGAAGTAACCCGTGAGAGGCCGGGCGGCCCGGTGTGGTGTTTGTGATAAAATTGATGTGGGAATCGGTGCTTGGAGTGATCCTACCTACTCTAACATCTCGCCACTTTATGTGCCAGTCCTGACATCCTAATCTCGGCTTTGACAACACCTCTGTTTAACATTGTCTGATTGGAATCTGCCATTTGTGGCCACAGCTTCAATAATTCCCCTATCCAATCAAGATATGTATTGATGTTTCATGTTTCCCAAAACAAGGTCCGATATTGAGGCTATTTAAATGTGTTGATTCAGGCTGGATGGTGACTAGAAGAACACATATTAAATCAGAGTTTATCCCTCCACATATATGTACTGAAAATATGGCCGGGGGTTTAGTTAGACACAATGTTGTTGTTGACATCACACTATAACAATGACTAACATTAACTCATGACATAATAACATCATACCCAGGCTGTTTCTTGCGCAGATTTCAGATACTCTCGTTAATTTCAAAATAATTTACAACCGCTTCCATGAATATTTATTCTGTTGACACCAATGTACTCTGTGAAGGAGTTACCAGCAGTGATGCATATTGTCCTCAACTCTAATATGGCCACCATCCATAGGACACACGTGGATAGACTTGTCATAGCAGGCAATTAATAGTTCTTCCCAAAAGGGGGCAGCATTCATTGAGTTGCCGCATCCCGATTATACACAGCACGGATTCCTGGCAGATCAACAGTCTTTTAAGCGCCTAAATCTTATTGAAACTGTGATCACAGTTGATTTCACCCTTCCTGACCACAATATTAAAACACTAGGTGATCAAAGGCGGTGCAGTGATGGGTTATTGTCTTGTATTTATGGGACAAGCTCCCCAGGTTAATCCCTGGATTAAGGATCCCTTTGTCACTTAATCCCAAGTGAAACCTATCCAGATAAATGTATGAGCGCCGCCGGGCGTGGGTTAGGCGGGGCCTCGTGTATTAACTTAAGAGAAATATCTTCTCAAGATATATTAGGGCAATAAATCAAACCGCTAGGGGGACTTGGAAGACTTGCCACCAGGGGGACTTGTAAGACTTGCCTGCAAATAGCACAGAAGAGACAGAAGAGACCAAGCCCCTCTTCCTCCAATATGTCCACTTTTCTTTGATTAAAACGTCGTCCTAATTTCGCATTCATTTCTTCTATCTGTCTCTTTTTCACATTTGAAGACAGTGCCACATTACTTTCGGAAAACTCCATTTGTTTCTAGACTTTTTTTAACGTGCTTGAAGTCACATGCTCAAGGTTGGCCTCGTGGGCAACTGACTCGAAGTTTAAAAACCATAATTAGAAATGACTTTACATAATTGGCTTAAGTTGGAGCAAGGGTATATTCAATAAAGCTAGTACATTTTTTTCACACATCAAACCCAAACCACACACATTAAACACACACACACATCACCACTACCATACATGACAATCAGGAACATACTATTCAAGAATATATATATTTTTCCGCCTGCATTAATATTTTTTTTTTACTAACTCAAAGTAAAGTTATAGGATAAATGTTTCTACTTAACTTCACTCAAATTTGTCTTTTGATTTAAATATTGAATTAACTTTCTTTTTCTGTCCGTAAATATCTACTCTCTAATAATTAACACCGTCAGATTTTGAATAGAATCACTAAAGATTTGCACAGCCTGTTGCAGACACAGATCCGAGCCTGCGGTTAACTTAAAGACAATGTGGAGGAATTTGCAAATCTAATAGCAAATCTACATTACAAATGAGAGTGTGCTATCAAGTGCGCATGTCAGTCGGGAGACTGGTGTAATTCATCAAGAGAAGTGACCAATACTAATTACGGGGTTCGTCCTTGCCGAGGATTGCGTCCCACACGGACAGTGTGCCACGCAGGCACCGGGCTGTAATCAAGTGGTATGCACGTAGGCGGCCAAGGGACCAGGTCCACCAAAGGTGCTGCTTTATTAATGCCGAGTCTCTGGGTATATCCCAGCAGAATACTCCCTCCGTGTCTGCCCAATCCCTAACTTGTGATCACCAAGCCACCAATCACCGCGCCAATGCTGTCCTCCAAACTTGCATGATGAAAAACTAACTTTTCTCCTGGTGTGTATAATGCGGTTAATTGTGTAAAGGACGTTTGTGGACTCCGCTGGAGGGAAGTTGCCAGGTTACAAGCGGTAGCGCATGCTGACTTAACACACCTGTAATTATACACAACACATTACCAACTTCAAAGCGGAGGTGAGTTGAGAGAGAAGTTGAGATGTGTACGGTCCGTGCCAGCATCCGCTTCACGCCAGCTTATATAGACCCCCACTCTGTCACTGCGGGCCGCTGATACCCCCTCTACTTTGGAACCTACCGTGAGGTGTGCGGATATCCTTGTACCCTCTGGACATGCCCTCTTGGTACTACAACATGTTCGCCTCCCCCCTTCTATAATCTCCCCGCTCTACAACAGATCTACTTTATGTTGCGGTAACTGCCTGCAAGCGATGAACTTTGAGTTGAAGAGATAGCAAATAAATCGGCTTGAGGGATCTGGAGCAAATGATATGATATCGCACGTCCATTAATGAACTTCCATCAGAGGGATCCACCTGATTCACAGACTTCCTCTGTTACATATCACAGCTATCAAACAGTCTCTACGCAGGCTTCATTCCCTCTCTGATCGATGTCCTCAAACTATTGAAGCCGCTCTAACAGCCAGCTTAAAGCACCACTCTCTAATATCAGACCCAACCCAAACAAACGGCTAACATGCTCCAAGCAAATTGTGAAATGATGTTTCTACTTCACAGTGATATTGGGCTCAGACTTGAAGCACAAGGTACTCAAGACTACTGTTTGGCGGTTGCCAAATATATTAGGGGATTCGGGGCTGCAGATTTGGCGGTAGCTCTAAGTATGAGGTAAACCTGGCTGACGGTTCTTAGTTGCTTTAAGCGCGATAAACAGGTACCATGTGGTATCGTCGCTGTACAGTTTTTTCTATTATTATTACTTTGGTGGTTTAATCTGCCATGAGTTTTGATATCTTGTTCAAGTTATCGTCGTCATCATTTTCTAAACTATGAATCACTTTGGTAATGGATCTGCAAACCAAGCCTGTCACTAATTATCATATGCATGAGATGAAACTCAATCCCTCCCACTTTCTGAACACACACACATACACACACACGCGCATACACACACACATACACACACACACACACACATATATATATATATATATATATATATATATATATATATATATATATATATATATATATATATATATAGATATATAGATATATATATATATATATATATATATATTGGCCAGCCATCGGTATGTGTCAAAAGTTTCAGAACTTTTCACATGTGCTAGTATTTCATCTTATTTTTAAATAAAAAAGGAGAAGCACATGTTGTACTGCTGACATGCACGTAACTGCATAAATGCTTCTCACGAGATCTTAATCATCCTTCCCTGGAAAAACTTAATCTCTCAATCCCACACATATATATATATATATCACATATCATATTACCATGAGCACATGCTGCAAATATTAATTGAAAGGTATATGTTTTGAATATCATAATTCAATATATCAAGTACATATTTTGTATTCATGTATTTTGAATGTAGTGATCTGATTGATTACTGACTGAGGCAGAATATCTGAAGGACATTAGTCAACCCTTAATAACATCATACTACATTTATTTACCTGAGAGACATCAGACAAGTGTCAGCAATGAACTTCATTTAAGAGGTGTTAATCAACTGTAAGCATAGTGCTATATTTATGTATCTGAGGCTACATATCTGTGCGTTAGTATTAGTCAAGTGTCGGAAACGTGTCACATTTCCTACAGCGACACAGCTGTTTCTCCGTGGCCACTGTAGGAGTGTGCTGTCAAAAGAGAACCGTAAACCCAAAAACTGACGGAAGTGAAATTAATTGTTTAAGAAGAAGAAGTGTCGTGATCAATAAAACAATGATGGAAACCATAAATATTTGAAACTACCCAAATTTTGACAGAAATCAGTTTATATTGGCCATAAAAGAGTCTGATTGAGACGGATTCATATTGAGCAGTTTGAAATGCGATCTGCTTGTTCCCAGGGTATTCACACCACACTGAGCAGGTGACAGCGACGAGGAGAGCACACTGTGAACACTAATCTCTCACTTGTGAGAAAGTTAATAAAGACTCTGTTGATTGGAGAAAACAAATAAAAGCCACCTCCATTCCACATCATCTGCCCACTTGATGAGCTGAGCCCAACTATCGCAGTTAATTCTTAATTACATTTACAGTAACCCACGGCCTTCTGCTCGCATAAGATACGAGCAGCGGTAAAGTCAACCGAGGCGTGTCTGAGATATCGCACGAGATCTCAGCCAGCAAGCATTTTGTTTATGGATGTGTTATGCTCAGACGGTCGAGCCACATGTCATTATGTAATGATATGCTTTCCCTCCTCCAAATGAGGCCAAGACAAATAAACAGATTGTTATCTTTGTGGTTATCTATAAAATCATCTGAGATGATCCTCTTTATACATCATAGATTTGTTGATCATTTAAGATGCGTTCCGTGTGTGCTCACGTATCTCCTAGACATCCGTAGTCTACCTGCTGAGGTCGGGAGAGGACCTGTCACGGAGGCTGCACCCACAAGGCAGTCTACAACTGTCCACCAGAGACTCACGCGAACTATTAATAGGTTGACCACGTTGCCCTCTGGTGGAGTTTAGGCCGCTCTAACGATGTCCAAATAATATCCTCTCCAAACGTGACCCACCAAAACAGCCAATTCTAATATTGTCTTTGTTCTTGAAAACAGTGGCTTTAGAACAGTAACAACCGAAAAGTAATTGTTTGACAATCTCTCTGCGCTTGTCTGTCAACCCAATTGACCTGCGCAGCTTGTAACCATTGTCTTGAACTTAACAAATGGACCTTTAACACTGACCTTATAATTCCAAGAAATGACAATAATTGTTTTGGAATTTGGTCATGAGAGCATTTTGCTTGGATCCCTCTGGTGGCAATATTAATAATTTGTATACCTCTCAACGTGTCAGATTTTCAGTATTTGTCCAAGAACACTCACGACTGAACACGACAGGCGCACGCATTGCCGTTCTCGAGTTGTTCTCTTAGCCTCTCATCGCCACTACCATATATCTTGTTTCTATGGGCTATTGGCCGGTTGCCATCTCCATATAGTGTTCCCCTCAAATCGTGTTGAAAGGGTCTTTAATACAAATGTATTTCATATCTACATCTGTATATATAAACAAAAGCTATAGCTTTAAAGTTACCAGAAATCGTCGAAACTATTTTCTCAGAAATAATTTCTTAGAATTATCAGACTCTTTCTATAACATGAAATAATACAGAAATTTCTTGGAACCGGTAATCATGGCTGTGCAAGCTTGTAGTAATCAGAGACGAGTTGTCACTTAACTGTCTCACGGGAAAACAGGTCGATCACACATGCAGAATACAATAGAAACTATGTTTATATATTTATGTTTAAATCATTTCATTGACGGTCTCGTTGTGACAGTTCTTAGACTTGAGAAGAAGCAAATGATTGAACCGACAATGCTTTGCTTCATAGCAATCATCGTCCGAAAATTATATAAATTGTCGCCTAACAACAAGAAAACAAGATATTGTTCCTCACTTAGAACCTCTCTTAAGTCTCTCTAGTCTGTGTCTCTGATGCATTTCAGACACTTGGTTACAAAACACATTTTCACAGAATTGATATCAGACAGAACAATGACATGCAGAAAGTAACGGTATTAACGCCAAGATATCAGCACATGCCAAATGTCTTTTCAATTTATGACAGACGTGTGAAAATGTTGCTGTGGATGCAGCGAGATGTAACTTTCCCCTCCATCATTTAAGGCTAGTCCTGAGCAGAAAACCATCCCTGAGCATCTCCAGAGCACAATGGCCCTCTCGTATTTAAGCTCTCTGCCCTTGTCCACTGTGGACATATGTAGGAGAGAGAGAGCGGCCCAGCACGGGAGCGAGCCTACAATCTGCGGAGTGGCTAAATCGTGTTGTAGTGTCTCCTCACCGGCCTCGGCCCATCTCAAGGGCACTATATATCTAACTATTGGCAGGTGTGCTACATGGTGTGCTTCTCAATAAAACGCCAACACAAAGAAGCTCTTTCAAAACAACAAAAAGTGTCTGTTTTATTTGCGAAATGAATGTAAAAAGGAATCTGGAAATGGAATCAATCTTAACTAATGCATTTTGGCTATACATTTTAGGATCTCATGAGGGTGTTTCATCTTAATAAGTCGGAATTGCAAGAACTGCAAGACCTCCACCCCTGTGAGTAACCCTAGGCCTGTACAAATCTCGTTAACCGCACCACACTAGAGCAGCATACATCTGCTTACACCTGTAAATGGACAAACAGAATATATCTGCTCAAACCTGCATGTGGACTGATAGAATATCTGCTCAAAACCTGCATGTGTACTGATAGAGTACCTGCTCACACCTGTATATGAGAGAATGACATCTACTCTCACCTGTATGTGGACGGATAGAATGACATCTACTCACACCTGTATGTGGACGGATAGAATGTACCTAATCATATCTGTATGTGTACTGAAAAAATATCTGCTCAGACCTGTCTATGTACTGATAGAATACCTGCTCAGACCTGTATATGAGAGAATGACATCTACTCACACCTGTATATGAGAGAATGACATCTACTCACACCTGTATGTGGACGGATAGAATGACATCTACTCACACCTGTATGTGGACTGATAGAATGTACCTAATCATATCTGTATGTGTACTGATAAAATATCTGCTCAGACCTGTCTATATGTACTGATAGAATACCTGCTCAGACCTGTATATGAGAGAATGACATCTACTCACACCTGTATATGAGAGAATGACATCTACTCATACCTGTAAATGGACAAACAGAATATATCTGCTCAAACCTGCACGTGGACTGATAGAATGTACCTAATCATATCTGTATGTGTACTGATAGAATATCTACTCACACCTGTATATGAGAGAATGACATCTACTCACACCTGTATGTGGACTGATTGATAGAATGACATCTACTCACACCTGTATGTGGACTGATAGAATGACATCTACTCACACCTGTATGTGGACTGATAGAATGACATCTACTCACACCTGTATGTGGACTGATAGAATGACATCTACTCTCACCTGTATGTGGACTGATAGAATGACATCTACTCACACCTGTATGTGGACTGATAGAATGACATCTACTCACACCTGTATATGAGAGAATGACATCTACTCACACCTGTATATGAGAGAATGACATCTACTCTCACCTGTATGTGGACTGATAGAATGACATCTACTCACACCTGTATGTGGACTGATAGAATGACATCTACTCACACCTGTATATGAGAGAATGACATCTACTCACACCTGTATATGAGAGAATGACATCTACTCACACCTGTATGTGGACTGATAGAATGACATCTACTCTCACCTGTATGTGGACTGATAGAATGACATCTACTCACACCTGTATGTGGACTGAGAGAATGACATCTACTCACACCTGTATGTGGACTGATAGAATGACATCTACTCTCACCTGTATGTGGACTGATAGAATGACATCTACTCACACCTCTATGTGGACTGATAGAATGACATCTACTCACACCTGTATATGAGAGAATGACATCTACTCACACCTGTATATGAGAGAATGACATCTACTCACACCTGTATATGAGAGAATGACATCTACTCATACCTGTAAATGGACAAACAGAATATATCTGCTCAAACCTGCACGTGGACTGATAGAATGTACCTAATCATATCTGTATGTGTACTGATAGAATATCTACTCACACCTGTATATGAGAGAATGACATCTACTCACACCTGTATGTGGACTGATTGATAGAATGACATCTACTCACACCTGTATGTGGACTGATAGAATGACATCTACTCACACCTGTATGTGGACTGATAGAATGACATCTACTCACACCTGTATGTGGACTGATAGAATGACATCTACTCTCACCTGTATGTGGACTGATAGAATGACATCTACTCATACCTGTATGTGGACTGATAGAATGACATCTACTCACACCTGTATATGAGAGAATGACATCTACTCACACCTGTATATGAGAGAATGACATCTACTCTCACCTGTATGTGGACTGATAGAATGACATCTACTCACACCTGTATGTGGACTGATAGAATGACATCTACTCACACCTGTATATGAGAGAATGACATCTACTCACACCTGTATATGAGAGAATGACATCTACTCTCACCTGTATGTGGACTGATAGAATGACATCTACTCTCACCTGTATGTGGACTGATAGAATGACATCTACTCACACCTGTATGTGGACTAAGAGAATGACATCTACTCACACCTGTATGTGGACTGATAGAATGACATCTACTCTCACCTGTATGTGGACTGATAGAATGACATCTACTCACACCTGTATGTGGACTGATAGAATGACATCTACTCACACCTGTATATGAGAGAATGACATCTACTCTCACCTGTATGTGGACTGATAGAATGACATCTACTCTCACCTGTATGTGGACTGATAGAATGACATCTACTCACACCTGTATGTGGACTAAGAGAATGACATCTACTCACACCTGTATGTGGACTGATAGAATGACATCTACTCTCACCTGTATGTGGACTGATAGAATGACATCTACTCACACCTGTATGTGGACTGATAGAATGACATCTACTCACACCTGTATATGAGAGAATGACATCTACTCACACCTGTATATGAGAGAATGACATCTACTCTCACCTGTATGTGGACTGATAGAATGACATCTACTCACGACTGTATGTGGACTGATAGAATGACATCTACTCTCACCTGTATGTGGACTGATAGAATGACATCTACTCTCACCTGTATGTGGACTGATAGAATGACATCTACTCACACCTGTATGTGGACTGATAGAATGACATCTACTCACACCTGTATATGAGAGAATGACATCTACTCACACCTGTATATGAGAGAATGACATCTACTCACACATGTATGTGGACTGATAGAATGACATTTACTCACACCTGTATATGAGAGAATGACATCTACTCACACCTGTATATGAGAGAATGACATCTACTCACACCTGTTTATGAGAGAATGACATCTACTCACACCTGTGTGTGGACTGATATAATATCTACTCACATCTGTATGTGTATTATTGTGATTGTATTTAGTCTGACTCTTTGAAATATATCTACTCAGACCGTAGATATAACAACTCAGACCCTGAAGAATATATCTACTGAAGAATATATCAACTCCAACCCCGCAGGGAGTATCGTAGTTGGTTAAAGCGCAAGCTGAATAGCACCAGTTCTGTGGTGATCCAAAGGTTGTGGGTTCAATCCCCGGCCATGCCGAGATTGAATTTATGTTACAAGTTCCCATATGAGCTGAGGTCCGTGCCTAAAAGGTTTAACCCGCTGTCCTTGTAAATCTGTGACTGAGTGGGTTGTCATGTCAAGGACCAGCGACATGACAATTCAGTGAGGCAGCACTATATCTGCTACAAGACTTTCTCTAGGTTCTTTGTGTTGGCACTGCCACATGACTTTAATTTTGTTCATTTGCTTCATTCAACGGGATCAAAGCTGCTCAACATCACAGCATTTTATACTATTCGCATATTTATCATTTTCTATCATTAGTGAGGAAGACGGTAAAATAATACGCTTTCCTCTTTCTGAGTGAAAAACACTTTTGAAGACAAAAGACTATGCTGTTTTGTCATTGTTGGAATCGTTGCCTTCAAAATGGATTTTTTAGGAAGTTATGCCAAAAAAGGATAATGTCAGGAGAATGCAAAGAATGTCTGAAAAGCGGGACAATTTTCAAGTAAATCAGGAAAGGGTCCACATGAAAGGACAACGAGCAATTTAAGTAGGAAAGTTGCAATTGAAGAAGGGAAGTTGCAATTTAAGTAGGGAAGTTGCAATTAATAGGACACCGAGTCAACAACTCATTGCTTGTCATTTACAATCAGATATTCCACTGCCTTAATTACACTATGAAAAGGAAACATTAAAGCAGTATCAAGGGTGTATTCAGGTGGAGATCACTAAATGGCAGACTCTAATCATGACATAGCCTCGTTTTGGACCAGAATTATAGGCGCAAATATCTATGCCATAAACACATTTCTTGAAACCTTCTTGACAGTTTACGCCATATCCTATGTGTTAAAAATGCATGCGCTTCCACAAATGGGGCGCATATCTAAAGCTGATATATAGATACAATTTCCTTAATATTCATACTATGATCCCTGTGATAATATTTGAGCTGACAGAATAAAAGCTCTTTTCATCATAAGAGATTCAAATGTATCACGATATCGCTGAGCAGAGCAGGTGAAAGCATCACGTGGACTCCTTCACTGGTGTACAATAATAATAAAATAACATGTTACAGAGAGCGCCCATCTATTGTTCTGTATTTACTGACAGTAACAGAGAGCGCCCATCTATTGTTCTGTATTTACTGACAGTAACAGAGAGCGCCCATCTATTGTTATGTATTTACTGACAGTCGCTGGTATCACTCAGTCGCTAATACAACGGAAGGAGACCCGTGAACAAATCACAGACTGCATAGATTTGTAATGGGCTTATTCATTTCAAACCAGCATAGTCATAAAATCCACGGCCTCATTCTTAAATATATCAGGAACTTATATCAGAAATTGTTCAATTTTTACTAAACTGAAAACATTGAATTCTCTCACAAGTTTGTCAAATAACGGAGTTGGTCCGAAATGTCAACGAGCCTCTTTTATGTGAACTATGTATGTTCTCAGAGTTGAAAACGGAGAGTAAGACCTTTTTATTCCTGGGCAATTCTTGGGTGTGCCAATGTATTCGAGGACGCTGTCCTTTGCAACCAAATTCGGTGAACGGAAGTGAAAAAAAAAACAAAGAGGAAAAAGTAATAAAATATCTTGAAAATGTTTTTCGGTGATGTTTCCACAATGAATAGACTTGCAGAAAAATAAAAAGTTCTGAACTCGTGAGATTAAGGCGAAGGTAGTTGTGGAAATGATGGTGTGATTTGCCCCCAGGAATGGCTTTTAGTTGGAAGATGTCAAGCTGAGCTGTAATTTTATCGTGGATAAAATCTAATCAATGTTTGGATCCCACTTTTTATCTATTTCATTACTGTACATCGAATAATTTTCACTTCGAGTAAGTTTGGCCCCAACATTGAACCTGTACTGAAATTATAACATCCATTATCTGTTGTCTGTGACAGTATACAAATCATTATGCACGTTTTTTTTATAATACTCAACTCTTTCAGTAATAATTCATATTTTATGTATGATTATATCTTAAGTTTCATAAAAAAACTTGATTATCCTTTGGATGACATGAGTTCAACGGAGTTGAACCCGTGTAAAAGGGTTGAGATAGAAGAGACCCTGCATGCTCCACAAACCTCTCCGGGTCACCTATCTGGGATTGCCGATTGGTGATTGGAGAAAACTATAGAAGGACCGTCAGTGCTGACACCTACAATCATGTGATACGACTACACTGACACATGCAATCACGTGATCACACATGGGAAAAGTCCTCCCCCCAGAAGCTAGAGACGTGTGATACCCCCCTATGTATTGAAATAAGAGCAGCCCGTTGGCTTGTCATACATCTGATATGACTTTTATTGGTGGACACGCCACATGTAATGCCCAGTGTGATGCAGGAAATTAGGCCAGTCCCCTGTGGCCCCCTCTCACTGACCCCCCTGTACCCCCCTCTAATCGCCCTCCCCTGTGCTCCATCTCACCGCCCCCTGTGCCCTTTCTAAACAACCCAGGCGTACCCCTTTCTCACCGACCCCCCTGTGCCCCCTCTCACTGAACCCTCTGTGCCCCCTCTCACTGAACCCTTTTTGTTGACAAGAAATGTCTTTGGTTTGGAATGTTAAAGTATATCGAAGAATTAGACTCCTTATGTTATACCGGGACCTATTTACCTCTCACGAATAAGGCCGCAAAAAGCTTTGTTTGATTGAAAAATGAAAATGTTTGTATCAGTTATTTTTCAAATAATTCTAAGGGAATAAGGGAATATTGTATCAAGATAGACAAGTGTTGGACAAGATAAGTTGGAACACGTGAATGACCGATATATCATAGCAGTGTGGAGGGAACTAATGTATTAAAGAATGAGGTGTCAGGAAGATAAAACACCGCTGAAAATGTCACGTGTTTGTGTTGTGTGTGTGATCCTGCAATCTCCTATCTATTCTATATAAATCACATCTTTGTATCATTGCGCCTGGGAGGCCACATTGCACCCTTCCTGTCATTTGTCTCATCCGCATGCTTTGTAGGACTGTATGAATCAAACAACCACAGTCTAAATAATTGCCACGTTTGTACTACTAGTCATCTTTTCTGGCAGAATTGATTTGGTTTGTCCGCAAAACATACACACAAAGCTTGTTTTATACTTATCTTTAGAAATAGTTTTTCGCATAAGAGCGTCAGTGAGCCAGACATTATTGTGCCCCTGAGTAACATTAGTGCCGCGCCAGTTGCGAGAAATACACTCAATTCACATAAAGGACCTTGTGCGCCATTCAGAGAAACGTTCTGTATTACGTAGAGGTACCTGTAGACTAAACGAATCTTCCGGAGTGCCGTGGCATTTCTTTGGGGGTAATTTGTTTCTCTGTGTTCATCATTTGCCGGCTTTTCATTAGACATCATGCCCTGATCTGGTATTACAGATATATATGTCACCTGGGTATAATGCCCTTTATGTTATGCCCTGACCCAGTGTCAGAGATATGTCACCTGGATATTATGCCCTGATCCAGTGTCAGAGTTATGTCACATGGATATAATGCCCTGACCCGGTGTCAGGGATATGTCACCTAGATATTATGCCGCGATCCGGTGTCAGAGATATGTCACCTAGATATTATGCCGCGATCCGGTGTCAGAGATATGTCACCTGGATATTATCCCACGATCCGGTGTCAGAGATATGTCACCTGGGTATTATGCCCTGACCCAGTGTCAGAGATATGTCACCTGGATATTATGCCCTGATCCAGTGTCAGAGTTATGTCACCTGGATATTATGCCCTGACCCGGTGTCAGGGATATGTCACCTAGATATTATGCCCCGATGCGGTGTCAGAGATATGTCACCTGGATATTATCCCACGATCCGGTGTCAGAGATATGTCACCTGGATATTATGCCCTGATCCAATGTCAGAGTTATGTCACCTGGATATTATGCCCTGATCCAGTGTCAGAGTTATGTCACATGGATATTATGCCCCGATCCGGTGTCAGAGATATGTCACCTAGATATTATGCCCTGACCCGGTGTCAGGGATATGTCACCTAGATATTATGCCCCGATCCGGTGTCAGAGATATGTCACCTGGATATTATCCCACGATCCGGTGTCAGAGATATGTCACCTGGGTATTATGCCCTGATCCAGTGTCAGAGATATGTCACCTGGGTATTATGCCCTGATCCAGTGTCAGAGATATGTCACCTGGATATTATGCCTTGATCCGGTTCAGAGTTGTGTCTCCAGGATTTGGTGTCAGAAATATATGTCTCAAGGACAAATATGAATCCAACGGCAACAGGTTAATGCATTATTTGCAAGATATGATACTTTCCTGCATCACACTGTTTGAGGAAGCCACTGCGTTTCAAAGAGCAAAAATCTCTGCATTGGAAGCGATGCTGTTGACAAGAATGAGGACCATTGCCTCACTCGATTTACCATCAAATCAATCAAATATTCCCACTGCTGTAATGAAATATATCAATTATATCAACATTTCCAACTAAACAGAGAGGATTCGGCATTTTTTTTTGCATGGTAGATGCTTTAAATATAAGTTCATGTAAAAAATGATTGTGAAATTATATAAATCCTCTTCATTTGAGCGCCTATTGCTGTGTCTCTCCGGATGTCCACACCTATGTTATTAAGGGGCTTGTTGACAATGGCATCCACATCAGGCTGTGATACTTTGCAAAACCACTTGTAGAATGAGGGTTTTGCACAAGTGTCACCGTCTGACAGGGCACCAGTACATCTGCAGCATATAGGTGGTGTCAGTATTGTACAAGGGTAGTGTTAGTACTGTACAAAGGTAGTGTCAGTGTTGTATATATCTAGTGTTCGTTAAAACATGTCCAACACATAATGAGATATAAAAGTGTCATCATATATACTGCATTGATTGACATCAGTTCTCTCCCTTGGCCTTATAGCCTTCTACGTATCTCCTGTCATGAGATCTCTGCTTCAGCCTTATAACCCACAATGTATCTCCTGTCATGAGATCTCTCCTTCAGCCTTATAGCCCACAATGTATCTCCTGTCATGAGATCTCTGCTTTAGCCATATAACCCACAATGTATCTCCTGTCATGAGATCTCTGCTTCAGCCTTATAGCCCACTATGTATCTCCTGTCATGAGATCTCTCCTTCAGCCTTATAACCCACAATGTATCTCCTGTCATGAGATCTCTCCCTCAGCCTTATAGCCCACTATGTATCTCCTGTCATGAGATCTCTCCTTCAGCCTTATAGCCCACAATGTATCTCCTGTCATGAGATCTCTCCTTCAGCCTTATAACCCACAATGTATCTCCTGTCATGAGATCTCTCCCTCAGCCTTATAGCCCACTATGTATCTCCTGTCATGAGATCTCTGCTTCAGCCTTATAACCCACAATGTATCTCCTGTCATGAGATCTCTGCTTCAGCCTTATAACCCACAATGTATCTCCTGTCATGAGATCTCTGCTTCAGCCCTATAACCCACAATGTATCTCCTGTCATGAGATCTCTCCTTCTGTCTTATAACCCACTATGTATCTCCTGTCATGAGATCTCTCCTTCTGTCTTATATCCCACAATGTATCTCCTGTCATGAGATCTCTCCTTCAGCCCTATAACCCACAATGTATCTCCTGTCATGAGATCTCTCCTTCAGCCTTATAGCCCACTATGTATCTCCTGTCATGAGATCTCTCCTTCAGCCTTATAACCCACAATGTATCTCCTGTCATGAGATCTCTCCCTCAGCCTTATAGCCCACTATGTATCTCCTGTCATGAGATCTCTCCTTCTGTCTTATAACCCACTATGTATCTCCTGTCATGAGATCTCTCCTTCTGTCTTATATCCCACAATGTATCTCCTGTCATGAGATCTCTGCTTCAGCCCTATAACCCACAATGTATCTCCTGTCATGAGATCTCTCCTTCAGCCTTATAGCCAACTATGTGTCTCCTTTCATGAGATCTCTCCTTCAGCCTTATAGCCCACTTTGTATCTCCTGTCATGAGATCTCTCCCTCAGCCTTATAGCCCATTATGTATCTCCTGTCATGAGATCTCTCCTTCAGCCTTATAACCCACAATGTATCTCCAGTCATGAGATCTCTCCTTCAGCCTTATAGCCCACAATGTATCTTCTGTCATGAGATCTCTCCTTCAGCCTTATATCCCACTATGTATCTCCTGTCATGAGATCTCTCCTTCAGCCTTATAGCCCACAATGTATCTCCTGTCATGAGATCTCTCCTTCAGCCTTACAGCCCACTATGTATCTCCTGTCCTGAGATCTCTCCCTCAGTCTTATATCCCACTATGTATCTCCTGTCATGAGATCTCTCCTTCAGCCTTATAGCTCACTATGTATCTCTTGTCATGAGATTTCTCGTTCAGCCTTATATCCCACTATGTATCTCCTGTCATGAGATCTCTCCCTCAGCCTTATAGCCCACTATGTATCTCCTGTCATGAGATCTCTCCTTCAGCCTTAGAGCCCACAATGTATCTCCTGTCATGAGATCTCTGCTTCAGCCATATAACCCACAATGTATCTCCTGTCATGAGATCTCTGCTTCAGCCTTATAGCCCACTATGTATCTCCTGTCATGAGATCTCTCCTTCAGCCTTATAGCCCACAATGTATCTCCTGTCCTGAGATCTCTCCCTCAGCCTTATAGCCCACTATGTATCTCCTGTCATGAGATCTCTGCTTCAGCCTTATATCCCACTATGTATCTCCTGTCATGAGATCTCTCCTTCAGCCTTATAGCCCACAATGTATCTCCTGTCATGAGATCTCTCCTTCAGCCTTATAACCCACAATGTATCTCCTGTCATGAGATCTCTCCCTCAGCCTTATAGCCCACTATGTATCTCCTGTCATGAGATCTCTGCTTCAGCCTTATAACCCACAATGTATCTCCTGTCATGAGATCTCTGCTTCAGCCTTATAACCCACAATGTATCTCCTGTCATGAGATCTCTGCTTCAGCCCTATAACCCACAATGTATCTCCTGTCATGAGATCTCTCCTTCTGTCTTATAACCCACTATGTATCTCCTGTCATGAGATCTCTCCTTCTGTCTTATATCCCACAATGTATCTCCTGTCATGAGATCTCTCCTTCAGCCCTATAACCCACAATGTATCTCCTGTCATGAGATCTCTCCTTCAGCCTTATAGCCCACTATGTATCTCCTGTCATGAGATCTCTCCTTCAGCCTTATAACCCACAATGTATCTCCTGTCATGAGATCTCTCCCTCAGCCTTATAGCCCATTATGTATCTCCTGTCATGAGATCTCTCCTTCAGCCTTATAACCCACAATGTATCTCCAGTCATGAGATCTCTCCTTCAGCCTTATAGCCCACAATGTATCTTCTGTCATGAGATCTCTCCTTCAGCCTTATATCCCACTATGTATCTCCTGTCATGAGATCTCTCCTTCAGCCTTATAGCCCACTATGTATCTCCTGTCATGAGATATCTCCTTCAGCCTTATAGCCCACTATGTATCTCCTGTCATGAGATCTCTGCTTCAGCCTTATAGCCCACTATGTATCTCCTGTCATGAGATCTCTCCTTCAGCCTTATAGCCCACAATGTATCTCCTGTCCTGAGATCTCTCCCTCAGTCTTATATCCCACTATGTATCTCCTGTCATGAGATCTCTCCTTCAGCCTTATATCCCACTATGTATCTCCTGTCATGAGATCTCTCCTTCAGCCTTATAGCCCACTATGTATCTCCTGTCATGAGATATCTCCTTCAGCCTTATAGCCCACTATGTATCTCCTGTCATGAGATCTCTGCTTCAGCCTTATAGCCCACTATGTATCTCCTGTCATGAGATCTCTCCTTCTGTCTTATATCCCACAATGTATCTCCTGTCATGAGATCTCTCCTTCAGCCCTATAACCCACAATGTATCTCCTGTCATGAGATCTCTCCTTCAGCCTTATAGCCCACTATGTATCTCCTGTCATGAGATCTCTCCTTCAGCCTTATAACCCACAATGTATCTCCTGTCATGAGATCTCTCCCTCAGCCTTATAGCCCATTATGTATCTCCTGTCATGAGATCTCTCCTTCAGCCTTATAACCCACAATGTATCTCCAGTCATGAGATCTCTCCTTCAGCCTTATAGCCCACAATGTATCTTCTGTCATGAGATCTCTCCTTCAGCCTTATATCCCACTATGTATCTCCTGTCATGAGATCTCTCCTTCAGCCTTATAGCCCACTATGTATCTCCTGTCATGAGATATCTCCTTCAGCCTTATAGCCCACTATGTATCTCCTGTCATGAGATCTCTGCTTCAGCCTTATAGCCCACTATGTATCTCCTGTCATGAGATCTCTCCTTCAGCCTTATAGCCCACAATGTATCTCCTGTCCTGAGATCTCTCCCTCAGTCTTATATCCCACTATGTATCTCCTGTCATGAGATCTCTCCTTCAGCCTTATATCCCACTATGTATCTCCTGTCATGAGATCTCTCCTTCAGCCTTATAGCCCACTATGTATCTCCTGTCATGAGATATCTCCTTCAGCCTTATAGCCCACTATGTATCTCCTGTCATGAGATCTCTGCTTCAGCCTTATAGCCCACTATGTATCTCCTGTCATGAGATCTCTCCCTCAGCCTTATAGCCCATTATGTATCTCCTGTCATGAGATCTCTCCTTCAGCCTTATAACCCACAATGTATCTCCAGTCATGAGATCTCTGCTTCAGTCTTATATCCCACTATGTATCTCCTGTCATGAGATCTCTCCTTCAGCCTTATATCCCACTATGTATCTCCTGTCATGAGATCTCTCCTTCAGCCTTATAGCCCACTATGTATCTCCTGTCATGAGATATCTCCTTCAGCCTTATAGCCCACTATGTATCTCCTGTCATGAGATCTCTGCTTCAGCCTTATAGCCCACTATGTATCTCCTGTCATGAGATCTCTCCCTCAGCCTTATAGCCCATTATGTATCTCCTGTCATGAGATCTCTCCTTCAGCCTTATAACCCACAATGTATCTCCAGTCATGAGATCTCTGCTTCAGTCTTATATCCCACTATGTATCTCCTGTCATGAGATCTCTCCTTCAGCCTTATAGCCCACTATGTATCTCTTGTCATGAGATTTCTCGTTCAGCCTTATATCCCACTATGTATCTCCTGTCATGAGATCTCTCCCTCAGCCTTATAGCCCACTATGTATCTCCTGTCATGAGATCTCTCCTGTAGCCTTATAGCCCACTATGTATCTCCTGTCATGAGATCTCTCCTTCAGTCTTATATCCCACTATGTATCTCCTGTCATGAGATCTCTCCCTCAGTCTTATATCCTACTATGTATCTCCTGTCATGAGATCTCTGCTTCAGTCTTATATACCACTATGTATCTCCTGTCATGAGATCTCTCCTTCAGCCTTATATCCCACTATGTATCTCCTGTCATGAGATCTCTGCCTTAGCCTTATAACCCACAATGTATCTCCTTTCATGAGATCTCTGCCTTAGCCTTATAACCCACAATGTATCTCCTTTCATGAGATCTCTCCCTTAGCCTTATAGCCCACTATGTATCTCCTGTCATGAGATCTCTCCTTCAGCCTTATAGCCCACAATGTATCTCCTGTCCTGAGATCTCTCCCTCAGCCTTATAGCCCACTATGTATCTCCTGTCATGAGATCTCTCCTTCAGCCTTATAGCCCACTATGTATCTCCTGTCATGAGATCTCTCCCTCAGCCTTATAACCCACAATGTGTCTCCTGTCATGAGATCTCTCCTTCAGCCTTATAGCCCACTATGTATCTCCTGTCATGAGATCTCTCCCTCAGCCTTATAACCCACAATGTATCTCCTGTCCTGAGATCTCTCCCTCAGCCTTATAGCCCACTATGTATCTCCTGTCATGAGATCTCTCCCTCAGCCTTATAACCCACAATGTGTCTCCTGTCATGAGATCTCTCCTTCAGCCTTATAGCCCACAATGTATCTCCT
Organism: Amphiduros pacificus; assembly: GCA_949316495.1. NCBI lineage: Eukaryota > Metazoa > Annelida > Polychaeta > Phyllodocida > Hesionidae > Amphiduros > Amphiduros pacificus. The sequence goes on along the minus strand of OX439006.1, from coordinate 28,101,661 downwards.
GTCATGAGATCTCTCCTACTGTCTTATAGCCCACTATGTATCTCCTGTCATGAGATCTCTGCTTCAGCCTTATAACCCACAATGTATCTCCTGTCATGAGATCTCTGCTTCAGCCTTATAGCCCACTATGTATCTCCTGTCATGAGATCTCTACTTCAGCCTTATATCCCACAATGTATCTCCTGTCATGAGATCTCTCCTTCAGCCTTATAACCCACAATGTATCTCCTGTCATGAGATCTCTGCTTCAGCCTTATAGCCCACTTTGTATCTCCTGTCATGAGATCTCTGCTTCAGCCTTATAGCCCACAATGTATCTCCTGTCATGAGATCTCTGCTTCAGCCTTATAACCCACAATGTATCTCCTGTCATGAGATCTTTGCTTCAGCCTTATAACCCACAATGTATCTCCTGTCATGAGATCTCTCCTTCAGCCTTATAACCCACAATGTATCTCCTGTCATGAGATCTCTCCTTCAGCCTTATAACCCACAATGTATCTCCTGTCATGAGATCTCTCCTTCAGCCTTATAGCCCACAATGTATCTCCTGTCATGAGATCTCTCCCTCAGCCTTATAGCCCACTATGTATCTCCTGTCATGAGATCTCTCCTTTAGCCTTATAACCCACAATGTATCTCCTGTCATGAGATCTCTCCTTCAGCCTTATAGCCCACAATGTATCTCCTGTCATGAGATCTCTCCTTCAGCCTTATAACCCACAATGTATCTCCTGTCATGAGATCTCTCCTTCAGCCTTATAACCCACAATGTATCTCCTGTCATGAGATCTCTCCTTCAGCCTTATATCCCACTATGTATCTCCTGTCATGAGATCTCTCCCTCAGCCTTATAGCCCACAATGTATCTCCTGTCATGAGATCTCTCCTCTAGCCTTATAGCCCACAATGTATCTCCTGTCATGAGATCTCTCCTTCAGCCTTATAGCCCACTATGTATCTCCTGTCATGAGATCTCTCCTTCAGCCTTATAACCCACAATGTATCTCCTTTCATGAGATCTCTCCCTCAGCCTTATAGCCCACTATGTATCTCCTGTCCTGAGATCTCTCCTTCAGCCTTATAACCCACAATGTATCTCCTGTCATGAGATCTCTCCTTCAGCCTTATAACCCACAATGTTTCTCCTGTCATGAGATCTCTCCCTCAGCCTTATAGCCCACTATGTATCTCCTGTCATGAGATCTCTCCTTCAGCCTTATAGCCCACTATGTATCTCCTGTCATGAGATCTCTCCTTCAGTCTTATAGCCCACGATGTATCTCCTGTCATGAGATCTCTCCTTCTGTCTTATAACCCACTATGTATCTCCTGTCATGAGATCTCTCCTTCTGTCTTATATCCCACTATGTATCTCCTGTCATGAGATCTCTCCTTCTGTCTTATATCCCACTATGTATCTCCTGTCATGAGATCTCCCCTTCTGCCTTATAGCCCACAATGTATCTCCTGTCATGAGATATCTCCTTCAGCCTTATAGCCTACTATGTATCTCCTGTCATGGGATCTCTCCTTCAGCCTTATAACCCACAATGTATCTCCTGTCATGAGATCTCTCCTTCAGCCTTATAGCCCACAATGTATCTCCTGTCATGAGATCTCTCCTTCAGCCTTATAGCCCACTATGTATCTCCTATCATGGGATCTCTCCTTCTGTCTTGTGAAATGGTGTTTTTACGACCCTTTCAGCAACTATGGCCATATCAGGTCGACTTTCAAGCCTTTTAACCAGTGTGAAAGTAACACTGCCGACAGTGGGAGTCGAACCCACCACCTCCCGTCCTCCTCCTTCTGTCTTATATCCCACTATGTATCTCCTGTCATGAAATCTCCCCTTCTGCCTTATAGCCCACAATGTATCTCTTGTCATGAGATTTCTTGTTCAGCCTTATATCCCACTTTGTATCTCCTGTCATGAAATCTCCCCTTCTGCCTTATAGCCCACAATGTAACTCCTATTATAAGATCTCTCCTTCATGAATTATTAACCATTATACCTTGGTTTGTTCATATCATCCTGAGAATAATGCTTCTCAAACCGATGTGATTCATGTTTCAATATTAATGTATTAGACATTTGAATTTATATCAATCACATATTTCTGATAAAGACACACAGTATTCTGTGTTTTATTCATTCTAAGGTCCTCCACACCTGCAAGATAAATGCATAAAACTGTTTGGTTTCTTTACAAAACTTTGCACACCGGAAATTATTGTAGCGCGGTCCAATCTGTCAGTAACAGGAAGCAAGATATCCACTTCCGGTCCAGTACCTACAGATTCATCTTTCTTCACACTTCATAGCAATTGTACCAAAGATGGAATTTTTTGAAGGATCAAAATGTATACTTGAAATGTGATCATTAATGTTCCTGGAAGAACAAGAAGCCAAGTCAGTAAATGATGCTTCATTCTAGAGTTCCTTAACAGTGATGTTGCTGTCTCATTTTATGCAGTAATCTGTCATTAATACAGATAAGAAGGACCAGCGTACCTGGCGTCAGACCCGACTAGTTATGAAGGACTCTGCTTATTTTAGCAAAATGTTTCTTATGCCTTTATTTTTCAAAAAGGTCCGTTTAACACACTTTTCACCTGATACAAAAAATATAAAAAAACCCAAAAACCCGGATATTTTCCATTGTTAATGATTATTTTCAAGATTCCAACGTTTTTGATGTTTACCATGTTGATATGAAAAAACAATCATTTTTTTATGTATGTTAAATCATGGAGAAGGGGCTTCAAAAATACATTTCTTAAGGCGTTTAGTTGAAAACTGAAATTGTATCACTTTTGTATATCTGAAATGTAAATCACCTAAAACAAATATAAAACCAGTTCCCTAATAAAATAACATCAATTTCATTATTTTCTACTATGTATATAAGGTACTACTATTGTATTCTTTGTGCCAAAAAGTTTGCTTACAACTTAAAAATGGCCATTTATCAGAAAACGAACGCCCATTTGTAAGCTCCGAAAACCTAAATTTGGGTAGATTAAGTTGTTTGCATGAGTCAGAAAGTCTACCCTGATTTTTGTCACTCCGCACACGATGCCCATACATCAAATGAGGTGAAACTCTGTTGACATACACATGAAACCAGGACGTATGACAAGAGATGATACAGGAATACCGATATGCAATAATGGTCATGAAGTTGAACGCAGAATAAACATGATCATTTATGATACCATGCCAGTCATTACTGAAGTTCTAATAGAGGCTAGAGGCATCGGCGGCCTGCATCAAAGGGTCGGCCCCACTGTCTGATGAGAACTCACACGAGAATGGACAACATTCTGGGAGTAATTTATCATTTACATATCTCAGTGTGCTCATCAGTGAACCTAGTCTCTAAAGCTCAAAGTAACCGTAAAATCTCATATTTTTACTTTCAAAAGAAATTTTGTCTTTGGTCTGCTTCTGTGATTAGACTCTGTCCAAAAAGATTGTGATAAAAGTCACTATCCTACCTTAGAACGAGAGACTGATATGAACTTGTGAGCCTCCACAGATGATCACACAATATATATGTATATATATATATATATATATATATATATATATATATATATATATATATATATATATATATATATATATATATATATATATATATATATATATATATATATATATATATATATATATATATATATAGCAAACAATTAATTCAGCAAGCAATTGTAAGTTCACACGCATCTATACCTGCTAAATTTAAACCCACAATCGTCGTTTTTTCTGCGATCCCACCGGAAGTTGAATCTGTCAGTCTTGACAAAATACATTCATTTCTGTTGTCAAGTGCGTTCTGCATATACAGAAATGTTCATATCATCGATGAAAGTTTAGAAGATGAAACGTTGCAATTTTCATAGCAGAAAACAGAGCAATGAGAACCTTTATAGACCCTGAAATGCAATCGCTGCACAGATTACTTTTTTTTACACGACGTTGTTCAGGCAAATCCCATCTTAGATGCCGGGCACATGCGCAGAACCCTCTCTGTCTATTACATATTCTATTCCGCTCTGAGAAGGGCTCCCAAAGTAAGTTCTTGTAGCACGGCAAATACCGTATTCTATGGTCTGAACTTACTCCTTTTAAGGAAAGCAAGGACTGATGTCACTAAAGTGGAGTACAGTGGTCAGTAGTACAATAGTCAGAGAAGTGTAACATAAAGTTGCGTGGATTTCCGAATCACAGAGAGAAACTGTCGAAATATACAGAGAAATGCACATAACTTCATTTCTGTTGGTTTCCCATAGGACAGTGTTGATTACCTGGCATAACTCAACCAAACCTGAAACTGACCTCCGTCCAAATTATTCCAACGTAAATATCACATCTATCTCATACTTAGTGCCTCAAGAGAGTGTTCTGCACCTATGAGATATTTTTTTGCAGATCACCCCTCTGCCAAACTACTTTCACAGATCATCCCTCTGCCAGACTACTTTCTTTTTATGTTTTTCAAAGATTCTTTTCATATTTACATAATTTTTAAATGAATAAAAAGTTTGTTTAAATATATTTGTGTACAAATGTCAAAATATTTGTCAATTATAAAACAAATGTAATCAGTCTAAGACCAAGCGTTAATTTCTCTGAAATGAACATGATGACTGTCTGGGTTTGTTTTGACCTGGAGCAGACGACATTTTAGATTTGGGTCATGGGGACTTGGTGTGACCCCTGTTGGCAGAGACTACAACCCTTTGTGGGAATCTCGAAACTAATGACTGTTCATCCAGTTGAGACAGAATTACACCCATTTCAAATATTGATTTATAGGTGGCATAGTTTCACTGCATGTGGTAATATAAATTGATTACATTATGTAAATGAGCTGAGAACTTAAATGAGCTACACACAACATCTATCTGCAGTGGATAAGTATGAGATAAAAACAAGAACATGAGTTTGTGCAGTGTTCAGGGAGACAGATCTCTCTCGTTGGTTCTGGTGGTGAGATCCTTCCACCAGAACCAACCTGAGAGATCTGTCTCCCTGAACACTGCACGGACTCATGTTCTTGCCTTAGTATCTCTCTCTGATGTTAAACTCTCTGCTAGGGCTCAGTACACTTTAAATTCAACTCCCAGGCTGTTCGATCACATGTGTTCATGACCTTTAATTTCTCACACCTGAAATATAGATCGTCTGAGCATATGCGTCAAGTTAATCAAAAACCCTTCAATACTTATGTAAGTTCTTAATTGTTCCATGTTTGAGTATTCTCTCTCTCTCTCTATATATATATGTATATGTATATGTATATGTATATGTATATGTATATGTATATGTATATGTATATGTATATGTATATGTATATGTATATGTATATGTATATGTATATGTATATGTATATGTATATGTATATGTATATGTATATGTATATGTATATGTATATGTATACGTATACGTTATGTATATGTATATGTATATGTATATGTATATGTATACGTATACGTTACGTATGTATATGTATATGTATATGTATATGTATATGTATATACATGTACCAAAACATTCTCTACAGCATAAAGATGTTATAATTTCATGGTGATTAATTAAGACTTTTCAAATACTTAACACTGAGAAATCTTGACAGAGAAGAGTACTTCCATTAAGTAGGTGTAGGCGTTTTAATGAACAAAGTTAATGTCTCAGGGTAAGAACCCCAATAAAGTACACTATAAGAAGACGCACTCACATGACAGCAGCAATTATACTGCAAGTGTTAAAATCACTTAATCGGTTATGAACATAAAGCTTCAAAATTAAACTGATTTATATGCACAATTACAGTCTATTAAGTCATTATTGGCGCTGATTTATTCAGGACTTGACGATATAACATTTGATTCCTTACCGCGTTAAAATCTCATTGAATTATAAATCTCAATTTTGTAATGTGCAATTTAAAAACGAACATTCTCCATTATTTGAGCTTCTATTAGCTGCTACTCAGTTTCTACATGATTAAGTTCTTAATTTGACTTCATCAGAGGTCAATTCAGGAAAGTTTCATTCGTATGCCCTTGTATAGTATCTCTGCATGGGTCAGCACATCTCTAAAATACAGTGACAATATCTTATAAGAATAAAATTATCTCTAAAACTCAACCTAAAAGTCATCTGAAAATCAGTTTATTCCTAAATTCCAATGTCAAAGGTATCAAAGAATTAGCATATCGGTTTTATGTAAGGAATACTAAACTGTTGAATATTTTTCTCTCGAGTTATTTCTTTGTTAGGATATTGCATACTTTGCTATTTCATTATGTTATTTTATCATTTGCCTTGAAACCCAATTCTTAGCATGAAAGCTTTAAAAGGGTTCATATAAAAATTGCAATAAGTAAGAAAAAAATTGAAAGAAGCTTGTCAAGTGCTTCCACCCTTTATATATAGCAATCCTGAGAGAGGGCGCCTCACGCAAATATAACAAATGTGAGGTCTTGTCCTTATCTCAGTCCTGGACAAGACAAGACTGAGAGATGTCCCCGAGGAGAAGATCATGTGCCAGATAGCTATCCTGACCAGCATCTCACGGGAAGCACTTTTTACAACTATAAGGTAAGATAGGCCATTTATAAGGCACCAGGATTCACATAGAAACTTACACAGAAAATATAGAAAATATAAATGGGAAATGAAGTATATATTGATATTTCTTTCTGTTCCCGAGGTGGGGGGGGGGGGGGGGGGGGAGGGTGATCTATCTCTCATGCGGGCCACGAGATTGAACTCATGATACAATTTCCCATATGAGCTGAGGCCCGTGCCTAAAGGGTTAACCCGTTGTCCTTGTAAATCTGTGACCGGGTGGGTTGTCATGTCAAAGACCTGCGACATGACAATTCAGTGAGGCAGCACTATATCTGTTACAAGTAGATCTCATCACGAAATGACTGAAATAATGTTAAAAGTGATGTAAACCTCAAACAAGCAAACAATCTATCTCTCATGCTGTAGACGAACGGTTCCTCAACTCAGTATTATCAGGGGTCAATATTATGGGTAGTCAGTGTTATCGATGGTATTGTGAGAGGACATTATCATTGGAGGTCGGTATAATGTATGCTCAGTATCATAGTTAAGATTATGTGAGGTCAGTAGTATCATGTTTAGACAGGATTATTTGAGATCAGCATTATGGTTAGTCAGTATTATTTGAGTTCAGCATCATGGTTAGTCAGTATTATTTGAGTTCAGCATCATGGTTAGTCAGTATTATGTGAGTTCAGCATCATGGTTAGTCAGTATTATATGAGTTCAGCATCATGTTTAGTCAATATTATGTGAGTTCAGCATCATGGTTAGACAGTATTATATGAGTTCAGCATCATGGTTAGTCAGTATTATGTGAGTTCAGCATCATGGTTAGTCAGTATTATTTGAGGTCAGCATCATGGTTAGTCAGTATTATTTGAGATCAGCATCATGGTTAGTCAGTATTATATGAGTTCAGCATCATGGTTAGTCAGTATTATATGAGTTCAGCATCATGGTTAGTCAGTATTATATGAGTTCAGCATCATGGTTAGTCAGTATTATATGAGATCAGCATCATGGTTAGTCAGTATTATATGAGATCAGCATCATGGTTAGTCAGTATTATATGAGATCAGCATCGTGGTTAGTCAGTATTATATGAGATCAGCATCATGGTTAGTCAGTATTATTTGAGTTCAGCATCATGGTTAGTCAGTATTTTTTTAGATCAGCATCGTGGTTAGTCAGTATTATATGAGATCAGCATCATGGTTAGTCAGTATTATATGAGTTCAGCATCATGGCATTTGTATGAGAGGTCTGGGGACAAAGTAGCAGTCAGCAGGTGGAATAGACCCTAATTAATCAGCAAGTCATTGATGTATGATCAGACATTAAGATGCACGCCCCATCGTGTCACATCACAGTACCTGAGAACCCACCCACCTTGCACATTGTCACGTATATCCCTACATTCCAGTTTATTTAATTCAGCATTTGGAGGCTATAGATTGGGAACCCATGCTGTGCACCATGATATGAACTGTAGGCAGATATCATAGGCTTATTTCGGGCCAATGAACAGAGGCGATGACTACATATAGTTGATATATTTAGAGACTGAACGTGATGAATACACGCCGGGATAAACTTCGGGATAAACTGCAGAGGATATATATGATGGGGTCCATACATGATAATCAGGCTCTAATGGCAAATGTGTGGGGTGTGTGCATGACTGAATATGAAATATTAGTATTTATATACATTGATATATATCTAAATATAGTATTGATATAGTAGGGCGTAGAGTAAGTCAATCCTGATGCAAATGAATGTTCTGTGATCACATTAATCAAAGCAATTATCGTGACAACTCATTTTGTATTAATGAGAGAAACGGTCAAAGAGACTTTATCGTTTATTTTAAGAGAAACTTTTGGCACCAGAATACTCATTCGCAGTACTATAAAAGAAAGCAATGGAAGAGGACGAGTAGATAGGCAACAAGGAGCTCTGACTATGAAGATGAGTATTAACTTTGCTTTAGGTTGCTCATAATGCTGTATTCCCCTGGAGACAGCTTCATCATCAATGATATGTGGTATCTCCTGTCAGCTAATAGCTTGTCAAAGAGAACAGGTGAAATTAAACACCTCCAATTACTATCTGTAGTGCTCATCTAGCGCGATGGCCTCCTATTTGAAAGACTAATTTTAATATGTTGTGTGGATAAATATTATCCACCTTGAATGGATTATTTGCGACTTCTAGTTTCATCTTCATTATTAATATAACGCATACTTTAAAGCTTGATCTTTGGAATTCTAAACCTTCACAGATTTAATCAGACAGGCAGCCTTTGTCCTTTACATATTTGGTTAGATTTTTTGGTAACTTTTTTTAGTAAATTGACCATTTATTGATTATTCGGAACAGTGAATCATCTGATAATGGAATTGATAGAATCGCAAGCTCTCCACAAACTATTTAAGTAAAATGAATACTACTGATAAAATTGGAGCCACCAAGATAATATTTAGTTGAACAGTCTGGCTTAATGTTAACCAATTTGTTATTAATTTAATAAAAAAAAATCATGTATGAATATCAAAAATTCCTACATCAAAGCTATTATGGAAAAAGTTCTTATTAATTTGTAGTAATACCAAAGATTACACTTCAATTCTAACGTTAATGTGGATGAACATTTTGGTGACATATTAGACTAGCTTGTCTTGAGTTTATATTTTTACTAAGTAAACAACAGTTCACTTAGCAATGCGTAACTTTGACTGCCTGGTGGGAACCCAAAGTGATTGGAAAACTTCTCAAACAAATGAAACCTGCAGGTAATAGGAAAGCTTTCTTGTGTGAAAACGTTGTTTGAGGTGACAAGAAAAGGTGACAAATAAGCTCTTGCCTTCCAGATCTCCTTGCCTATGCCCCATGTATACTTTGAGATCACATGAGTCCACCTGCTGTCTGTTCCTATTCACACATTTTTCACATCAGGTATTTTTGTTGATAGCTAATTGAAAAATATCATTATATCTAATGGCACATTTATAATATATAGATGACTATATCATCTCATTACATATGGCCATATATCTATATATATATATATATATATATATATATATATATATATATATATATATATATATATATATATATCTATATATATATATATATATATATATATATATATATATATATATATATATATATATATATATATATATATATATATATATATATATATATATCTCTCTCAGAGGGTCCAAAATATTCAGATCATCCCCAAGTTCCTATTATAGCTTCACGTATCCTTTCTTGATACAGTGGACGTTCTTATGCCTGAAATAAACTTCATGGGAAAATACCATTATTTATGACAAAAAAACTGTTTCCATGAAGGTCATGTATGCCACCCCGCCAAGGTCACCTAACATGCTATATATAGATCGGAATGACGATTCCGCTTCCGGTTCCCAGCGATCACGTCGATAATGCATAAGGTTTGGCACATGACCTTTACCTGTGACTTGCGGGCTCAATGCCATAAAACTAATGCACTGACAGTTTGCAATCACATAAGTTTCTCATTGAGAACAATACATGCTGCATATCTCAACTGTTCACAGGGTTCACCTTAGAAAAATAAACTTTCTTTCAAAGATTTGTTGATTGTTGTGGGGGCGATCAAGATTCTTTATTTGGACCTCCACCCCTTTGATATATTTCCCACAGCTGAATTGACTACGTGGAGAAGTACATTTCACAACCACGTATCAGCAAAGTCGTCACCACGCGCTTTGTGAATCACTGTTCTTTGATAGAGTAATACTGAAACGTATTTGTTTAACTGAATCAATGAGATAAAATAATGGCCCATTTAGGTATACCATCATCCTTTCAGACAATACAACTGTATCCAATGGATAGAACAGACTAAATCACGTGACATCCTTGACCTATGTGTACTTTGCAGAGGGTGGCCCTATTTTCGCATACTGTTGTTCATAAGAAATAATCGCTAGCATAGGTATTGATTTGCTCTCAAACCGATGTGATTCATGTTTCAAAATTAATGTATTAGACGGCTGAATGTATATCAATCAAATATTTCTAATAAAGACACAGTATTCAGTGTTCTATTATCAGGTCCTATACACGTGCAAATATATCTATGTGTGTTTGTATTTGTATATATGAACAGTCGTATATAAGAATATATGTAAGAACATATATCTGAGGTGTGACCTGCTGTATGCGGATGCTCATCACTCTTTTGTTATACCGCTTTGAATGTCTCATCCACCATATTTCATACAGTTGCTATAATTGAGCTCCTCTACCTCTCTGATGTTAGCCCTATCATCAACTTACGGCGAGGCATAATGTGCTTCTTATTATGCAGAAATTATCTATTTTGCAAAATGCACCAAGCAGAAAATGAAATGCCACCGACTTCTGAATAATCCATGGACATTTCCTTTTGAAACATTATCGTGGTGGAAATCTATTTTCTGAAAATATTACCTTCCACATCACACTGGTGTCAGCGATGATATTCAGGATCCAAATAGGCCGGGTATATGTAGCCCGGGCATGTATGTATTTACAGCCACACCACCTTAAGCCACGGGCCGTCAGTTTCAGCGCAAGCTTATTAGCTCAATTTCCTCTGTGGAGATCCATAGGTCGCGGTTTTTATTCTCGGTCATGTCAAATTCATGATACAATATTTTTGTATGCAACTTTTAGAGCACTAATGAATATAATAATATAAATTATATTATAACAAATGCATATATAGTAATCGGTGACGGCGAAAGCTGGTGTGTATACGTCAGAGATTTCTGTGTACATGTCATTCCGCGATGCATTTGATTCGCACTCTCGCGTAGCGAGTTTGAGATGGTGCCGCTCCGAACCGTGCTGTTTCAAGAGTAGTAGTATGTCTTTTTGGGGTTCTGCATTAGATTTTAATAATCAAACACATCTTCAGCAGACGACATTTGGTGAAATTTACGGCGAGGCCATTTGATATTTGGAGAAATATCAGGGACCTGCGTCATGACAATTAAGTCATGTTGTTGACAAACAAACAAACAAACTTACAAACAAACAAACCAACAAACAAACTCAGCACATCACACATTGTCCATAAAAATAGTCCATTTCCAGGTGAGAAGATTAATAGTATGAACAGGTACACAGATGTTCATGGCATTAATGCAAAGAAGATGAAGGGAGAAATCTTTCTCATAAAAACTGTAATCTTTCAACATAAATTTAATGCAGATTTGATTAAAATGGATTAATTCGATAACTATCCACTGCATTTTATTTTACCGCACAAATGCAATATATAACGAAGATATATTTGTTCACTGTTTCAATACAACTTAACTGGGCCACTATTGTAACCTAACGCGGAGGGTTTTAATTGAAAGTGATTATGAACAAAACACGTATTTGTCTCTTGAGGTGACCCTACTGGACTATAAGACATTCAGAGTGACTTCAAAATTATTTTTAAAAACATAGAAAGGTTGAATTTAGTCCATTTACTCAACCATTTTACACATGTTTTGTTTCCATTGTGCACTCGTGTTTTGGTATTTGTGGTCATGTCAAAATGGGATTATTCAGTAAATACAGAACAATACGTTTCGTGCCACAAGCAAGCAAAGTCTGATTTAACGCTATATAATCATTCATTATCATGTTCAAGCAAAAACCTCAATTTAGGGCTAAATCCGTGGCATAGCAAGTTAACTTAGAGATGCCTGGATTCTGAGCGCAGTAGTTGGCACGGCTGCCTCTAGAATAATATGTGAATATTTCATTGTTTAAAATGTGAATATTTCATTGGTTTATTTTGGGATCAGTTACAAACTAAACCAGTTATTCTCATTTCCTTCCGTAAAACATTTCCTGTATATGATACATAACCATGTAATGTAGATTTCATGAGCAGGAGGAACAGGGCGTGTCAGGTTTAATTTGAATATACTTTTATTAGCCCAGCGCCGACAAATTATTTACTCACTTGTCTTAGGTGTCCAATTCAATCAGATAGATACAATTAAATAAATGAAAATCTAGCTTTCTACCTTACGTATAGTGTGCTTTGAGTGTAATATAGAACAGCTATCAAATGACAATAGACAAAGAGATAAAACAAGCAAAATGGATTGTTTAATAATTTGGGAAGCTGGGGTAAATGACTTGAGCAAACTGGAAATCCGATTCTGCAATAATGATAGACTAGGTATGCTACTGACGCGACATTAACATGTGATTGAAGATACACCTTAACAGTATAAATGTGAAAACGGCATTTTGTGGACAGACTGAGACTTCATTAAATGTCTCAAATAATTAGCCATATAATCAACGAGGGAGATTGTCCAAGACTGGATTGAAGTGATTACATTTGAATTGAGATTTTGCCATACCACTCCGTATTACGTGCGAGGGCTTTTTACTTCATTGAAGTATTAAATAATCTGAAAGATTCACCATTTTCTTCATTTGTAAAGCATTTAGATTTTACAAAGGGAAATCATTTCCACTCAAATAGATTGCATAAGACATTATTGGGGAGATAATGCGAGCTAAGATTCAATTACTGCCAAGTGCAGACTGATGTGAGAATGTATAAAACATGACTTAAGAGGCTGACTTTGTGCAGCGAGCATTGTGAGCAGTGGAAATATCCAATACAGGCCCAGACAAATTGAATGGTGCATAAGAAATGATAGCGCATTACTTTATTGTCCCTCGCCACACAAGCCACATAAATATCGCACGCGGCTGTTACTGATGGCTTTATAGACAGGTAGTTTGTGCCCCCACAGAGAGTAACTCATAATTACTCACCCCAAATATGGGTTCGGTGAGGGTAGCGCCCCCTGTCGTCACTCTGAGCTACTCAGTCATATAGGTCATACAGCATAACTGCGCCTATGACCCTCTGCACCTTGATATTAAAACCTTTCCCTCACTATTTTGTTATTTTTCCAAAGAGGTTTTTTTTCAGTGATACGATCTGTATCGGTCTGTCAGCGGAGATGAGGGAAGGCTCTGACTCGCCATTATGACACGGGTGACAGGTGCTTGGTCTTCAGATATGTAGTGATGAAGTAGGTATATATGCATATACGCTACGATATATCTTACAGACTGTGGGTATCACTCACAACAAACAACAACCTTGCAAAGACTTGCAAAGACAGTATACGATGACACTCTTGTGTTCCTGATTTGTGATGGTGGGAAAACATCTTATTCTGCCACAGACACAATTAAACATCAACTAAAATGTGCAATGAGTCATCGTCTAAACTAGGAAATTAGAGTTCTATGGTTTTCAGACATGAGATAAAATCAGTAATCGTGCGTTTAGATGTAGCTATATTTTAGCATATACATTATACTAAGGACAAGGCAAGTGAGCGTTTGTGTCTCCTTCTGGCGCATCTCATAGTACTTAGCATAGTACTTAGCTCATAGCATGATAATATTAGGATAAGGTACGATCCCAGGCAGATATAGACAATTGACCTATCTTAGCCTATCATAATATCGACTTACAACAAACCCTTTTTGCACACCTACAGAGTTTGTAGCTCATTTTAATATACCATCATCGGTTTAGTCAGCTTAATTAAATTAGGACTCCATTGTCTTGGATTTTACATGGGTAAAATGGCAAAAGAAAAGAAGCGATTTGATAAGATCAACTGTATGACCTCATCGGTAATATCAAGTCACAAAGGTGACCTAATTTAGTCATATTAACATAACCAATTAGAGCACTGCATTTTTACAGTTTGATTTATCAACCTATTTAGCTAGGATCCCTCTATTTCTGACATGATCTCATCAGAACACTTCTCAGTATATATTAACATCATTAAGTAAAACATCAACATCCCACTTGTCCTGACAATAGTGGTCACGTGACATTTATTCTCGTTAAAGCTGAGACAAGAAGCCCATTCAGACATTTACATCGATAATGTATGAACACATTGAGCTTGAAAAAAGCCTGAATCCAGTTTCACAGATGTGTATTCTTCATTTTCGTCATTTTTGCAACCACTGATATCAATTAAAGCCTTCAAATACACATGGGCCCAGATTCTGAATACAAATGTTGACCCAATGTGACTTGTCTCAAGTTAACCTGCCTGTGTGTGACCTGCGCTTAAATGACACATCCCTGTTTGACCTGTCCCGATATGAACCGTCTCTACGTGTTCTGGCTCTTTGTGACTTGTCTCTATGTGTATCATTGGTAGGATGCTTGTCATTATGGACAATTATATAATTTCCTATTGGACAGTGGTTGTCGATGAAAGGAAGCATTTTTATATCGAATACAGGCATACAAATATGCTGGAATTATGAATCCTAGACATTTTATTTGTGATATAACCCTTGACTTTATGGTCACAATATATGCAATATAACTTTGCATATTGAATCTAAAACAACTGCATGCATTGATCTCATGTTAATAGTAAAATTAAAACCTACCTGTTTTAAATTCATCAGTAATTTCTTTAGGTTCGATTTGACCATCTCTGTCCTACCAAATTACAGATGGTTTTCTCTGTTTTCAGCTCTCCATTACCATGGACTATCTGGAAAGAAAATTTACATAAATAAATAATACATAGACAATTATATTTATGTTTAGTTCATTGTAGATGGATTCATTAGAAATTTCTTCGTGACAATAGTCTTAAACAATCTTATTGCATTATTTTCATTTCTACAGGTTTTTTTTTCTCAGCCAGCAGGTAGAAGCGTGCCCCCGATATTCAGTGTCCCACTCTTTTTGAAGAGTAACCGTGGATTTTCTTATTGCATTATCACCCAGACATACCACAAACTTCGGCATGCGTTGAATAGTTGGACTGAGAAACAAGTCATGATAGATTTTTCAATAATTCAGGTGCTTGTCTCAAACAGCGATCGAGATTGCCACTTTTGACGCCCATAAATATATGTCAGTGTTTCATTCGATTTCGAGTTTAACGTTTTTTCTCATGTGTATTGGAATATAACATGTGATGTACACAATAAAATGTTCATTTAAGAACTTACAAATACGAATACCATCAAAGGTTTATATGTTGGCGATATAACATAGTCCGATTCACTTACTCTCTGATCTATAAAGTCACTGACAAACGTAATGTGTCAAAGACATGCAATGTGAATCGTAGATATAAGATGTGAATCGTAGATATAAGATGTGAATCACTGACATAAGATGTGAATCATTAACATAAGATGTGAACCATTGATATAAAATGTCAATCATTAATATTAGACGTGAATCATTGAAATAAGATGTCAATCATTGATAAAAGATATAAATCATTGATATGTAATATAAATTACTGACATAAAATAAATTCGAATCATTTACATAAGATGTGAATCACTGACATATGATGTGAATCACTGACATATGATGTAAATCATTAACATGATATGTGAATCACATATAAAATGTGAATCATTGACACGCAAAGTGCATGATTGATATATAATGAGTATTCAAACTAAATAAGGCTACTTTTATCGTTATTATAATTCCATGATAAGTATATAAAAATGTTTTTTGGGATGTGGGATTATTTCATGATATGAAAATTATCTATTAATATTTTTCCGATGATGGATGCGAAAATAAAAAGCACATATAGATAAAAAGTCACGAAATATGACCAGGTTAGAAAGATATATAATAATATGTTGTAGTCCACAGAGTATTTGTCAGGTAAAGTAGAAATATGCCAAACAGAATGATGCCGAGGCTGACCTGCAGTACTGGCTGATGCTAATGTATGAGATGAACATGCAAATGTGTATCCCTAGGGTGGAGTAAAAGCTTGACAATATTTAATCTAAAATTAAATGCTAAATTTAATTTTACTGCATAGTCAGCAACATACAACAGTATTTCTATAAATATCTGTGAGATCCCTGCCAACAAATACCAACAGTTGGGAGAGTAATTATATTATTCTCTGTGAGACATAAGAGTAAGGAATATAGCACATTACATATACATGTTGAGGCATTGGCCAGGCCAGAGATTTCCTGGTGTATCTGTGTATTCCAAACATATGCTTCAGATAATCATGCAAACACACTATGCAAACCTTCCAAATAGTTAACACTGTTTAGGTGGATTATTGGATTATTGTACACGCACACACCCATACACACACACACACGCACACACCCATACACACACACCCACACCCATACACACACACACACACACGCACACACCCATACACACATACATATATATATATATCAATAACAAATATGCAATCCAATTTTAAAATTAATTAAAAAATTAAAACATCATTTCTACACTGTAAAACTGAAGGTTTGCAGTTTCTAAAATAACAATAAAGATGACGCATTTCCCAACAATGTCAATAAAGGAGAAGTATTTTACCAACAGAGAACAGTTACCGTGGAGTCCATGCTATCTCGGTTTAATTTTATCAAGAAAACTTTGTTTCACTTCCTGTCAAGCCCAAGAAGTTCAGATTAAGTTTCATTATGAATAATTAATACGATGAACTAAAAGAATGTATTAAACTTTTGTCAGACGATTATGATACATTTGGATTCAAATGGTTGTCCTCAGGGAAATTAATAACTTTAAGTTGTTCTTGCTGATATGTCAGGGGTTATTATAGATGTGGTAGTCTGGAGGTGGACTCACTCTCATTGCCCTGAATATACCCCAGTGCCCGCCATTAATATTAGTGCTCACCATTTCAAGTTAATTAGAAAGAGATTCTCTTAATACAGGCTTCACTCCTCACTTTCTTTCATCTATGGCCATCCTTTGAGGAGATCAATTATCGATTTACTTAATATTCCAAAACGATTGTCAAGTAAATTCTTTGTCATGAAGCAAATCCCAGACATTTCAGTTGGAAATAGTGATATCTCAATGTGTCATGTAATTTCTTTCTGCTATTGGGAAGATAAATAGAAGCACAACTATGAGTGATACTATGGAAATTATTCTTTGATTTCATTGGAGTAATAAGACTGTATTAGGTCTCAATGTCATGTGGGGAAAATTGATACATTCCTTTGTAACGAATGGCGAGAGTGTAGCACGGACATGATTTATGACTCAATAAAGGATAGGAACATCTCAGTCCCATATTAATTATACCATATTCTCAACTGTCTTGTTCAGTGAGAGGCTCGATGTCTGAGACTTCATTTGTCTGAGATCTGGGACTCCAATGTGTTATTGGGACTCAGGTGGTAGAACAGAGAAGGTGGGAAGCATGGGGAGGGAGAATGATTAGCCACCACACCTTCTTCCTGCTATCCTCTCTGATGGAGTTCGATCCCTTTGATCTTATCCGCTGGGTTTTATATTGTCTGAGGTCAGAAATTTGTACTTCAAATAGCGAGCTTGATGGTACCGTATTAATCCAGTTTTTTTCGATCTGGAAGCAGACCAATCCGGTTTTGTTGGGTATTTTGCCCTCTAAATCTAGCCCCTCCACGTATAGTCCCTCACAGATGACCCCACCATGAATGACCCCTCCATGGATGACCCCTCCATGGATGACCCCTCCACGGATGACCCCTCCACGGATGACCCCTCCACGGATGACCCCTCCATGGATGACCCCTCCATGGATGACCCCTCCATGGATGACCCCTCCATGGATGACCCCTCCACGGATGACCCCTCCATGGATGACCCCTCCACGGATGACCCCTCCATGGATGACCCCTCCATGGATGACCCCTCCATGGATGACCCCTCCATGGATGACCCCTCCATGGATGACCCCTCCATGGATGACCCCTCCATGGATGACCCCTCCATGGATGACCCCTCCATGGATGACCCCTCCATGGATGACCCCTCCATGGATGACCCCTCCATGGATGACCCCTCCACGGATGACCCCTCCACGGATGACCCCTCCATGGATGACCACCTCCGTATGCCCTCTGAAAGATTATTCATATTCGTTAAGCTGCACTTTCCTTGTGTTATTCCGAAATAGTTCTTTTCATTTCTAATTGTATCCAAACAATATTGAAACATCTCTTTTAACTCTGACATATATAAATATTTACCACTTTTTTGTTATTTCTCAAATGCTTGTTATAACGAAGCAAGTTATAAGAGCTTGTTTTATAGGCCATTAGATACCTACACAAGCTTTATTTCAGAGTCAATCTGGAGGTTTACATGTAATAGTAGTATCATGATGAGGCGAACACTGACATTTTCTGACAAAGCTTACCAAGACAGTTTACATGTCTTCTCAGACACTGACCAATTGACTTTGAACTTCGGGTGTCAGTTGTTAGTGTAAAATATATCCAGGATGTATTAAATTTAGCAACATGAAATACGATATGCACAGATCTGCGTGGGACTACGATGTTGTATTAAGACAGTTACAATTGGAAAGAAAACTATATCAATAAGAAATATGAGTCTTGAAAAAAGTTGTTTATGACAATCAGTCTGACATTGGTCGTGACTTGGATTTCATCATTAATAACTATGCCCTGGCGAACAGGCACAACCTGGATGCATCCTCCTCCTCCTCCTCCTCCTCCTCCTCCTCCTCCTCCTCATCATCATCATCATCATCATCATCATCATCATCATCATCATCATCATCATCATCATCATCATCATCATCATCATCATCATCATCATCATCATGGGTCAGAGTTCATCACGGATACCAGACAATTTGAATGATTAGAAGCAAATAAATGTCTGCAATCAAGTTTGTAATTATCTTATGTGAATGATAACCAATAGATATACAATAATAATTGAAATTGTTGTGGGTCAATGGGGCTCTATCGACACGTGATAATTGTGATTATTGACATGATGGTGCCGGAGTAGCGAGACTGCGCTGATTGCCACCAGAGGGCAGGCCGGTCAGCGGCTAACATTGATCAGCTTTCGTACATCTGTATTGGATTTGGAGACATTTGAATAATGGAATAGGGTGAGGGCATGGTCCAGACCGTTATATGTTATGTTGGCATACAGGATGACCGCAGAGCATTGCTGGAGACATAATATAATTTGTCCATAGCCGGGTACTTTCTTTATGACACATCACGTGGGATCCACGAGACTTGGACAGGGCCGCCCAGACGACCAAAGAGACCCATCATCACGCATTCTCTCCCGAAGATGCGGCCTGTTTCCATACATTTTTTGTGGAATGCCCTGGAGATTGCCCCTAAATACGCACACTACAATAGTTGTACTAGCAGTTGTGTGGCTTGATACCTCTATGTTGATCTAGCAAGCATAATAATAATAAATAATAATAATAATATATTTATATAGCGCTATTCCAGACAGCATACCAGTATGTGAACTCGCCTCTTCCATTAAGATAAACGAGAGCCTTTATGTGGGACATCAGACATTACAGGCAGCCTGCATATTTGTCCACAACAATAACCCAAGTGGTCCCCGCCCATTAATATGCCAGTTCCCATTTGTGGGTCGGACCCCAGGCGCCCCCTAGGGGAGGCATCCAGCACCTCTATTGAGGAATTCAAAGATTCTGTGCGGATAAGACAGATAGAAGGTCTACGGGAGCAACTTGTCTGCTTTACGGCTCTGGGTTTCGTTTTGAATGTTTGATTATCTACAGACTTGCCACTGCTTTGTCTCATATCGCTAAGGAATTTATACTGTATTACTGAAAACTGCGAGGTTTAGACTTCACAAGTAATTGTTCGATTTGCTTGTACTAACAACCTTTTCAGCAATGTTTATGCTATAAGTCCAATAAGATTCTGTCATAGAGTCTCAATCCCCTACTCTTTTCGAAAAGTGATTGGGATCTTTCATTTGCAATAACCACATAGACGTGATAGCATAAATCATTTCCTTTGGTGAACAGAAGCACTGGCTGGAGTTGGAAACAACTGAGTCCACATAGGGCACAAATAAGTCTATACATATATTAGTTTGTTTGGGGTTTTACATCACTTATTTCAGTCATTTCGTGATGAGACCTACTTGTGGCAGATATAGTGCTGCCTCACTGAATTGTCATGTCGTAGGTCCTTGACATGACAACCCGCCCGGTTACAGATTTACAAGGACAACAGATTAACCGTTTAGGCACGGGCCTCAGCTCATGTGTGGCCTTCTGTACATATACTATATACTATATGCACAATTCTATAAAATGCGTGATTCTACAAAATATACAAATCAACACGAAGTACAGGTGTGGGTCTTCATGAATCTATTAAAAGAACATTCGGATAGGATATGCTTAGTTCCCAGTTTGTGCGCCATTGATTTATGTTATAATGTTTTCAGAAATCTAACCACCTTCATCTCCGAACCCATTACAGGCCTTGCAACTAGTCCTTTTAAGAAAAACAGGGGACATATCATCGATAGCTGATGCAATGTGATAAGGCACTGCTAAAACACATTCTGACATAACAGGCTGGAATCACAACATTCTGGCATTACATTCTGGCATTGCATTCTGGCATCACATCGTGGCATTACATCGTGGCATTACATTCTGGCATTACATCGTGGCATTACATTCTGGCATTGTACTCTGGCATTACATTCTGGCATTACATTCTGGCATTACAGGCTGGCATTACATTCTGGCATTGCGCTCTGGCATTACATTCTGGCATTGCACTCTGGCATCACATTCTGGCATTACAGGCTGGCATTACATTCTGGCATTGCAATCTGGCATTACATTCTGGCATTGCACTCTGGCATCACATTCTGGCGTTACAGGCTGGCATTTCATTCTGGCATTGCACTCTGGCATTACATTCTGGCATTGCACTCTGGCATTACATTCTGGCATTACAGGCTGGCATTATATCGTGGCATTACATCACACACTGGGCACTGACAGTGGAATCTGTATGCAAGCAGTAATGTCGGGCTTAAAATCGTTTTGCACCCATCATATCTTGACACAAACGTAGTACCACACATCCACAAAACAGATTTTCCGGTAAACATCATCAAATATCTTTGCCCAATGAGATATTACGTGAGAGTGCGGCGCGCATGCGCATATTGACGTCTTGGTTAGGATAGACATTAAAAAGAAACTTTGTAGACCAGAAACGCACATTATTGGAAACCGGTATCTGATGTTGAGGCTTTTGGAGGCATCTGTTGGACTAAAACTGGATTGAAGCGAGCAAATGAAATCACCTCATAGCTGGCAGAAGGTTGCTGACGATAAGAGAGAAATGATGATAAAAGGAAAAAGCTCCGAATAAAAGAATGAAGCATTTTTTTATGAATAAACAGAAACCTATTGTTTTACCATAACGCGATATCGTTTAATACTGCACACATCAATCAACCGGTTTGACAACCAAGTGATCTGAATTTAACTTGAATGTCTTCTGTGAAAAAGAGATTTAGTTCCAAATTTGTATTTTGAAGATTATATAATAACTGAACTGCAGAAAAAATAGAATACTGAGTGATTATAGATATATAAGTCGAAAAGAAGACATGTACACAGAAAGTAATGATGTCAACACATCAAGAATGTACCAGACCTATGTGCCATAATATGTAAAGAATCATCACATATGTTGAAAAGAAGACATGTACACAGAAAGTAATGACGTCAACACATCAAGAATGTACCAGACCTATGTGCCATAATATGTAAAAAATCATCACACAGAATAAGCTTGAATACAAAGTGGTGATTTTAAAAATATCAGACTTTACAAATTGATATGATAGGAATCCAAAAACAAAATGAAAAGTTGCGCAATAATTTCAAAGGTTTGATCAAACTTGACTGACTACATGCGCAGTAACACAATGACATGGGGCGATAAAACAGAGATAACCCATAGACTTCAAGCTTATCCAGTTGAAATTTCAATCGCCCAGCCCTGAAGGCAAAACAAGCATAGGGGAAAATAAACTGCTCCGTTCTTAAAGCTTCTATGCAATCATGGAGTCAATATTACAGAGATTTGGGGTATGTTTAAATGTTGGTGGTCATGAAACTTAGATACAAACAGATTTTCTTCCTGAAATCAAGCAAAACACACCTGGCAGGCCTAGGGGTATTACGTTTTGCTCAAAATGCATAATACTATGTGTACAAGCAAGTGAACACTGTTCTTGTCGGCCGGGGTGTTAGGCCTGTATCAATAGACAAGAAAAAGTGGCAAACCCAGGATAAATAAAGGATTTATGGGCAAACAGGCTTGTCTCAAAAGCCAACTCACTCCAGTGTCCAAAACCGAAGGTGCCAAATCGTTAGCAAACCTTTAATTAGTGTATGTTTGTCTTAGATCACTGGCCAGCTAAGGAGAGTTGAAAAATATTCAATGGATGCTTCATCTACTTTCAAATGGCACAGTTTTTTTATGTAGGGGAAATATGATGGGTAATAACATTTGATCACAACGTTTAGGGTATAAACATTTATATCATGTACGGGAAAAGAGCTTGAAATCTTGATGAAGTCTTTAAAATATGCTGCCACTATGCTGCCACCTAGCATTCAAACATCATATCAACACGTGTCGTCAGGTAGAAAGAAAATATATCATTCCAAGAACAAGATCCTATTGAATAAATTGGCGTACTCTACGTCACAGAACTATATGATGAACAGGGCCTACAAAAGGGCGATAAAAGAAGCTTTCATTGCACATTCCATATACTTGTAGACATGATACATTATCCAAGATGTGTGTTTTTAGGACAAAACAAAAGCCTAACAAATCATCGCAAACAACTATTTTGTAGCTCCTCAAATGCCCTTGCAATATCATCACAATCAATAAATATTTAATCTTCTGACAAATCCGATGACGGGACGTCTTTTGATATTAGCTTGTATCGTGTTCCGACAATGTCATTGATGTTCACGTGACCTAGCATATTATACGAGATTTCTCCCCACACTTCGGGTTGTCCTGTAATGTGCACTAAAACATACAGAATTGGGTGTGTATTATATAGAAAGTGGGCTTATGATGTTCGGCGGAAGCTTTGGTGGTATTGAAACATGCAGATGTTGTTATGTGGCTATTATGAAGGCCGAGGATATGAAATGAGCCCCACAAGCATGTTGAATAATTCATGTCTACAGATGACGATACGAAACGAGCAGTGTGAAGCCATGTGAAGTGTTTCTCAAGTAATCAACTGCCACAAATGTGGCCAAGAAATCATTTCTTTTGGAATGCTTCCCCAGAAAACATTTGAAAAGTAGTGTTTATTACACCAATCTATTCTATATGACTCTTTGGTGAACACCATTTGGTCTCATTGGCATAACAATTGTAGTTGAAGCAATAAAAGAGCCTCTCAGATCGCAGAGTCCGTATCAGAAAAGACAAATAAACATGAACAAATGTGTGTTTCATGCATAAGCTGGACCATAATCGGTAAATCTGGAGTTTATAGTGAATATTTGCTGACTAACCTAATCTTAGAGACAAAAGCGATGTTTCAAATCCGGCACCCGGTCCTGGGGACAAATAACTAAATATTTTACTGATCTCCATTACCCCTCCGTGAGGGTTTTGCCGAATAAACCTAAAGATGAAGATATACTAACTGACTGTCCTTGTGACCAGAACACCCCCAAGCACCTTAATGAGATAGTCCACATCAAAGTGATAATAACACTGGTGTCGCCGCGTGGTGGCATTGATAGCTTCCTTTTCAGATAACTATATTAACAGGAATTAAAAAGCCAAAGAACCCAAGTATCAGATATGTTTGCCTGACGACAGTGCTCATTCCTGTTCTGAAATGATATATTTATTAGACAATAAAACCTCAAATAATAAACCAAAATAATATTAGACGTGAGCGAGACTAAACTTTGATTCAAACTTTTTCATTCATTACTTTGATATTTAGTCTTGCTCTCCATACTTGTATTCGATGTCACTTTTACTACCAAACATATTCAAAATAACACATATACCTACTGGAACCCACTAAGTTGGTTCCTATGAAGGGGATACTATATTCAACTCTCGTCCCCAGGAAACTCACGCTTTCCGATGAATACTGTGAATATGGGTGAGCAGAGAACTATGTCAGGAATTAGCATAGTTTGTGGAATAATTGAGCTGCGCTGTGTAGGGTGTCATATCAAATGTTCAGGCTCCACTAGCAATTGCTTAAAAGGGGATGCCTCTCTGTTAATAGCCCAGAGCCTCAAAACCAGCCCAGAGTGAAATCATACATGCCAAGAATCCCGTGTTATGGTAATACAGACATGCCCAGATTCCCCTGATATGGCAACACCATCACACCCAGATTCCCCTGATATGGCAACACAATCACACCCAGATTCCCCTGATATGGCAACACCATCACGCCCAGATTCCCCTGATATGGCAACATCATCACACCCAGATTCCCCTGATATGGCAACACAATAACGCCCAGATTCCCCTGATATGGAAACACAATCATACCCAGAATCTCCCAATATGGCAACACAATCACGCCCAGATTCCCCTGATATGGCAACACCATCACACCCAGATTCCCCTGATATGGCAACACAATAACGCCCAGATTCCCCTTATATGGAAACACAATCATACCCAGAATCTCCCAATATGGCAACACAATCACGCCCAGATTCCCCTGATATGGCAACCCCATCACACCCAGATTCCCCTGATATGGCAACACAATAACGCCCAGATTCCCCTGATATGGAAACACAATCACGCCCAGATTCCCCTGATATGACAACACCATCACGCCCAGATTCCCCTGATATGGCAACACAATCATACCCAGAATCTCCCAATATGGCAACACAATCACATCCAGAATCCCCTGATATGGGAACACATTTTTTCCTTGTTTTCCTCACCAGATGTTTCATCATTCAGGAGACCAGTACCAAAACATAATGTGCTGTACAAGGTTGATTCAAAGACGTATTTCTGATAAATCGAGAAAGCACATTTTTTTTAAATCGTAAAAGAATTGAGAAAAGGCTCAGCCTCCAGAAAATACTAAATGGTAAAGAAATCTACTAGTTTCAAGAGAGGATAGAGTTTGACGTACGTACCGAATGACAGAAAATCTCCCCTCTCAAGCCATAAGCTATGCTAACAGAGTCAAAACAGCCAAAAGAATCAACAAAAAGAAGGTATTTATTTTACTCTCTGTTGTTTAATGGACACCACGAGATTAAACAAAGACTATTCTATCATATACATGAAACTTTCTCTAAATTCAATACAAATCGGTTCCGAGCAAAAGGAATCAAACTTGTTGTAAATGCTTGTTACCCTTTGTTACCCTTTATTACAAAATATCACTAAATTATGACAAAATTAGTCCACAGATTCAGAGACTTGCTTTGTTCGATGCAAGGACGATAGATCTGTTTGTCTCAGCAGGTACGCCCCTGTCGTAGCACTTGTGAGCTTCTCTTCCCGTCTTGCTGTCAGATACCTGACTGTCACCAGCAAACTGTTCTTTGTGTATCTCATATCCCTTTCAGTTTCTTCTCTTATTTCTACAGTCTACACGCAGTGTATTCTTGTATTTCTACTTTTCATATAATCCCTCCAATTCAACACATTGTTCCCAGGTCCACCGTATTTCTTTAACATGTTGCATTATTTCGATGAAGTCTGTCTTAACACGACAAGTTGTTGCCTTAAGAGAAACAAGCCACAATTTCAACCCTCATGCAGCCATATGGATACATGTAGCCAAGTTTAAGGGCACCTATAAACATAGTTAAGATATTGTCCCCCTAGACCGACTGGCGAGGGCACCTATGGACATAGTTAGGATATTGTCACCCTAGACCGACTGACGAGGGCACCTATGGACATAGTTGGGATATTGTCCCCCTAGACCGACTGGCGAGGGCACCTATGGACATAGTTAGGATATTGTCCCCCTAGACCGACTGGCGAGGGCACCTATGGACATAGTTAGGATATTGTCCCCCTAGACCGACTGGCGAGGGCACCTATGGACATAGTTAGGATATTGTCCCCCTAGACCGACTGGCGAGGGCACCTATGGACATAGTTGGGATATTGTCCCCCTAGACCGACTGGCGAGGGCACCTATGGACATAGTTAGGATATTGTCCCCCTAGACCGACTGGCGAGGGCACCTATGGACATAGTTAGGATATTGTCCCCCTAGACCGACTGGCGAGGGCACCTATGGACATAGTTGGGATATTGTCCCCCTAGACCGACTGGCGAGGGCACCTATGGACATAGTTGGGATATTGTCCCCCTAGACCGACTGGCGAGGGCACCTATGGACATAGTTAGGATATTGTCACCCTAGACCGACTGGCGAGGGCACCTATGGACATAGTTAGGATATTGTCCCCCTAGACCGACTGGCGAGGGCACCTATGGACATAGTTAAGATATTGTCCCCCTAGACCGACTGGCGAGGGCACCTATACACATAGTTAAGATATTGTCCCCCTAGACCGACTGGTGACCACATTGAAGACTCACAATATTTTAAGGTTGGAAATATGGCTGATATCTCTTCAGGACGTAATACATCTTGGCGTCGTGAATTTCCATGGCGCCTGTCTTTAGATATACCATAAACATCAAAGATACCATCAACACTGAATATACCATTTTCACTTAATATACCATTAACAGAGGAACAGTGTTGTGTGTGTGTGTGTGTGTGTGTGTGTGTGTGTGTGGGTGGTGCATTCCCAGGTTAAACAGAGGAATAGTGTTGTGTGTTGGGGGGTGCTTTCCCAGGTTAAACAGAGGAATAGTGTTGTGTGTGTGGGGGGGGGGGTGCATTCCCAGGTTAAACAGAGGAACAGTGTTGTGTGTGTGTGGGGGGGTGCATTCCCAGGTTAAACAGAGGAATAGTGTTGTGTGTGTGTGGGGGGGTGCATTCCGAGGTTAAACAGAGGAATAGTGTTGTGTGTGTGTGTGTGTGGTGGGGGGTGCATTCCGAGGTTAAACAGAGGAATAATGTTGTGTGTGTGTGTGGGGGGGGGGTGCATTCCCAGGTATTGTGTTAGTGGCACAAACAATTGTGATTATGGGAGCCAAACTGGAAAAGCACTGACACCAAGATGAATGAAAGCTGGCATTAAGTTGCCTCGGTATACGCCTTAATGTTAATGCCTTCACCATAATATCGACCATATGATAAGTAAAGTTAAAACAACACATACACCATGATCGCACTTGCCTTGATCCTGCACTTGCCTTGATCCTGCACTTGCCTTGATCCTGCACTTGAATGGATCCTGCTCGGTAATTGACGATTTTGAACGATAATTCTTGTGGAAACGTGTGAGACATTATTATTTTAAAGGTATAATGATGTTTGACAAATGAGCGATAATAGACGGTAAGGTAAATCAAATCAGAACCATCGGTTGCCTGGTTAACGTCTCCGGGTAGGCTTTCACAAAGGCAAGTTTGCACCAGTATATCAGGAGAGGCAAATTGATTTTCATAAAAAAAAAAATCGGTAAAGTAATTTTCTTACATGAAGCGATGAGCAAAGAGATGAGATGATCAGCATATTTCTAACATTGACTCTACATAGGAATGTCTGTAGCGGACAGACTACTGACAAATATGTTACGCCGAGCATTACTCCTCATCAATGTAAACAGTTAAACTCGTGTCATATCAAAATAATATAACCACATATAAAACATGCCAAAATATGTTGAGTGAATATTTAAATGACTAGAATATTATAACACCAACATATAACACAGACATATGCCAAAATGTCAGTAATTACTGCAATTTTCACTAAGCTTTGGGAGTTTGAATTCAGGTAGTTAGATAATCTGGGTATCAAATAGATTTTCTCATTTTTCCTTTTTTTCATTTTGATTCATATCCTGTTGATTGTGAGGACATTATCACTGTGCGTAATACAACCACCTTGTTTTCACCTGCATACAATATTAAATCCGCTTCGGTCTATAGATCCCACACATGTTAAATCACCAGGTACGGAAATGGCCTTATCTATGTCTTCGGTAAATAAAATATCACATCGCCATTAAACATCTGTGTAATATAGAACAATCTGCCACAGTATCAAGGCCGCCCACTAACTGCCGACGGTGGGGTCCAAGATGCTCTGAATATGTTCGATTCCTACCTCCAAGGCATAGCGTTCATAAAGTGGGATGTGTATTTGAAAATAATGACCAAAGAACACTGGTGTAAGCTATGGATATATGGTATTAGCTTTATACATAAGCATGACTGTTGAAAATTTGTTCATATATCTCAAGAACGGCAGAAATGACTGGTGTCAATATGTGAAAGAGTCACTGACAATGTACAAATGGTCCTCTCTGTGATTATATACATTTGGTGTGGATGATTTTGAGCCGGTTGCATATGAAAGGATCAACAGAAACAAAATCAAAAGTATGAATCAAGAACGACACACAACATCTATGTTTGAACCAATTCCACTCCTGGCATCTATGGTTGAACCAGTTCCACTCCTGGCATCTATGTTTGAACCAATTCCACTCCTGGCATCTATGGTTGAACCAATTCCACTCCTGGCATCTATGTTTGAACCAGTTCCACTCCTGGCATCTATGTTTGAACCAATTCCACTCCTGGCATCTATGTTTGAACCAATTCCACTCCTGGTATCTATGTTTGAACCAGTTCCACTCCTGGCATCTATGTTTGAACCAGTTCCACTCCTGGCATCTATGTTTGAACCAATTCCACTCCTGGCATCTATGTTTGAACCAATTCCACTCCTGGCATCTAGGGTTGAACCAATTCCACTCCTGGCATCTATGTTTGAACCAATTCCACTCCTGGCATCTATGTTTGAACAAGTGACACTCCTAGCATCTAAGGTTTAACATGTGTCGGTTGGTGATAGCAGACATTTAAGGTAGCATGGAAAGCAAAAGGGGAGTCAACCAGTAAAGTTAATGTCTCCTCAAACTGCATGGTCCGAAATCGAAACAGAAGGTAAGAAAACATCGAGGGTCAGTTTATCATGAAGAAGATTTCTGCATTAAAACAAAAATACAAATAGAATTCATGGACTACAAATTGAATTCATGACATTCTTTCCATCATTAGTCAATTGGAACATTTCATGGTTGCCATAGTAACAGTTCTATGGTCAATATCCGTTTGTCAAAATATGACCTTCTGAGATTTGACTGTAGGCGACAGAAATGCAGAGATTGTAGCCCCTTTTTCAGTCATTTAATACCGTACTGATCCTTACGTTATATTTAGACCATGATATAAGTTATCATGATATTTGTTGACATGATTGGTATAAATAACATATCCAATTACGTTTCAGACTAACCTCCAAATTAAAGATTTTGTGTCTATATTCTTCGATTGTTTATGAATTGATATCATATTTGACATGAATACGTAGGTCATCTGCATACACTAATAAACTACAAAAAATATGTAATTTTCTAAAGGAAAGTTAATTCACATTGGAGCCAATCTAATCAAATGACCATGCATTTTTTCACATTGACCTTTATTTGTCAGTGGGGAGACAAATATATATAGATTGTGGCACTTTCTTTCTTGTCCAGTACTGTACTCATAGCTATGTTTAGACAGAGACCATGACATAAATAAAGTGAATATCGTTGTCTTGGCAACCATTAATCAGAAATTATGATAGAAATTACCCCCCCCCCCAGAAAAGATCATTTCAAAGAAAATATGGTTGCCATGGAAACCAATCTAACCTGAATTATATTTCGTTTTTAATATAGCCTTCTTAATATTCAATATGTCTGTGGATTGAGCCTGTCTTGTCATCTTATATCTGCCCTAAGGCTAACTTAGAATAGAGAACATGAAACTATGTGAGTTTCTTGGAGTAATCCCAAAATTACACAGTTGTGTGTCCAAGCTCTTTTTTTCTTTTAATTTTAATTTGATCGGATCTAATTCTTAGGGTCGAGTGAGGTCATTTTGGTCCCTCGCTCGGTCCATTATAAGTCCTCCGACGTGACCATCCTGACATGATCAAAGATGTCGCACACACTAAAAACATAAATGCGCCAATTCTGGGTAATGTAATTCGTGCATGATTTCAGACAACATATCTGGGAAACATCTCCAGGAGAGCTTGGGTCGATTAAAAGCCTCTTAGACTTTGTGCTGGGCACAGATTCTGTATCCTACGCAGAGTAACTTTATAGATCTGCTCATATTCACGTAGAGCACACTCCAAAGTAAGAGGCACAGAATATGGCCACCTGTAGGCAGGCAAATCGCTCTATTACTATTGCTTACAGGGATTGCAGCACATCTTGAATGTGCACTGATGACCTCAATGGTTAATA
This sequence comes from Amphiduros pacificus, assembly GCA_949316495.1. Taxonomy (NCBI): domain Eukaryota; kingdom Metazoa; phylum Annelida; class Polychaeta; order Phyllodocida; family Hesionidae; genus Amphiduros; species Amphiduros pacificus. The sequence continues at coordinate 28,070,683 of OX439006.1, read as the reverse complement.
AAAGCATGTCATGTAAAAAAGTCATAATACCCTCTCATCTGGACCAAGCACGTCCATGCCAATGGATCTGCTCAAACCAAAGGCCTTTATATGGTTGTTCTTTTTAAAGTTCCATGATTTAATTTCGTGTAATTCCAATAGTTCCTTGACGTGTCCAAGTAAAGAGGTGAACTTATAATGAACGATACAAAACAGGACAAACACGACACGAGATTGGCCTACCTGTGAGCCCGCCTGGGGGGTTTGACCCGGTATATGGAAGCCGATAAGACGGTAGCCCAGCCTTGCCTGTTTTCCGCAAGCTGTAATCAAGTTTGTGGCGGTGCCTCGTCTGGTGCCCGCTCGCGTGGTGCCCGCTCGTGTCTGTCTGGTGCCCGCTCTGCCGACTCTGTCACCTATGAGAGACTGGCGGGGAAGTGAAGCCTCATGACGCTCCGGCCAGTACGCTCTACTCACCACACCTCACCTTTGACTGCAGCCTCCCTTACTGGATCACACAACAATTGCACTTAACAAGTTTCTCTGCTAAGTTTAACACCAGTTCTATAAATCAGGAAAAAAGTCTATATGCTTTGTCCTTGAAACCAGATTTCTTGTTGTGCTCCAAACAAGAGGTGCTCGTGTTGGAGCAATGTTATTGCCACATCAACAGCAACAGTAGCAGCACTGCCACAAAGCACTTGTAGGATATCTTATTATGCCGCCTGTTTGATCTGATAACAAATTGTTCTCAGACCCAGATCGGCTTTGACCTCTTGTGGCCGTTTTTGCCTGGTTCTCCTTGGCGTGAGTGCGGGTAATGGGGCACGATGTGTTTCGCTTGTGGCGGCTCTTTCAGAAATCTCCTGTTATCATTACCCTAATTACCGGGATAGATGGCTCACTCACGCATGTGCAGACAAGTAACTACTACATATATATGGGTGTATGCATATGTTTGATCAAATATCTACTGAGATTGCATGCGTGGTTCTGTTAGTGCTGTTTATGCTAGTAAGTCTTGCTACTGACCTGTGTATTTCGTGTTGTGTCAGGAACCAGACTTTAATGGCTACAATTTACACGAATATATATTGCCTGTAGGGTACTTAACTTCTCAAGATACCTAAAGTGAGATATATAGTGGACGAAATTGTTTGAGGTCACTTGTGAGATTGTGTAGAGCACAATCTATGAGATACTTTGCTCCATGCGCACACAAACTACAGGTCTGGGAACAAGAAAAAGAACCGAGTTGGCCGTGATAGATACAACAGTATGTCCACCATCATCAAGACAAAGCCAGGCTGCTTATGCCAAGATTTAAGGTGGTACCCGATCCTTGTGGGTGGCTGCGGGCTCATATCGCTCCTACTCATCTCCTGGTCCCCGGATTGCCTCATATCCTTACTATAATGACTAGGAAGCGCCAGGCTAATCCCAAGGGACGCCGTGGATACGTAGCTCACTTTCGACCCGATGTAATTGAAATGTCACTAACAATTGTCGTCTGCTGAGTTTGGTGCCAAATTGCAGGCAACCAGTGTTATAGAATCCCGGCTTGTTTCCACGTGCTTTTTGGGGATATGAGCAGACTGGAATGTTATGAGTGTAATTGCTGATGTGTCAGATGATAATAAGAGTGAATGCCTGTCCGCTTTCCACCTCTAACCATTCTCAGACTGTCAACCCGCCTTTATTACAGATACTTTTGTTTCTGCCATGACATCCTGTCTAATGGCGATGGGAACAACAGGAAAGGTTCATAAAAGGTCTCGCCAGGGGGCACTTGGCGTTTGGAGAAGGTCACCCGCTGACCTCTCGATGAGTCCTGCTGCAGCAGCCAATCACAGACCTCAGTGACAGATGAGATAACAACAAACAGCACTTTTTGACATAGGGAGATAAATTCTCATCTTACATGTTAGCAATAGGCACCCAAAAATCAATAGATGTGCAGATAGGTCAGGGCCATCTAGGGCAAACCAAATTTGTCAAGGGATAGTTTTACTCTTCCCATATAATTCCCTGATATACCTCTCAGATATTGTCAAGTAATAAATATGCATATTGGATTACATCTAAACAATGTGCCAATGACATCTGTTATTCCTTATTGGCATGTCTTGATCTGTTTTTTTATCTTCATAAATATATCATAAAATCACGTGGTCTTAGCCCCATTTGCTGGGGTTCACACTGCACCTCTTTCTGCTGTCTGACTGACATGGGCAGATGTTAAATATAACTGAGCATATGAACTACGCAGTTATCAAAAAAATGCAACAGCAAGTTAGCGGCAAAAGTTTCTAAATGAGTTGCCAACTTGTATTAATATCAGCCACATAATTTCAGTTATGCCATTGCAATATTCCACCATACACAAGACAAGCAGAGTAGGCAACACATTTGTCAATGACATTCATGACTGATGATACTGAACCTCCCTGAAGCCTACGTCATCAACTTAGAAAAAGCCGGATGTTATAGATCAATGCTTTGTCAAATGATATATCAATTATACTATAAAGATATATTCAGTTTAACGACTTAAGACTTACTTCTACAAATATGCCTGGTGTGAGTAATCAGCGATAATCCCTTGTTGTCGTTAAACTCCATCGCGCAGAGATAGTGGTCAGTAAAGTTCTTTACCAGGGGACATCACTGGACAGAAGGTCAGAGACAGTGGACTGAGAGGTTAGAGACAGTGGACTGAGAGGTCAGCGACCTTCTTTACCAGGGGACATCACTGGACAGAAGGTCAGAGACAGTGGACTGAATGGTTAGAGACAGTGGACTGAGAGGTCAGAGACAGTGGACTGAGAGGTCAGTAACCTTCTTTACCAGGGGACATCACTGGACAGAAGGTCAGAGACAGTGGACTGAGAGGTCAGTAACCTTCTTTACCAGGGGACATCACTGTACAGAAGGTCAGAGACAGTGGACTGAGAGGTCAGAGACAGTGCACTGAGAGGTCAGTGACCTTCTTTACCAGGGGACATCACTGGACAGAAGGTCAGAGACAGTGGACTGAGAGGTCAGAGACAGTGGACTGAGAGGTCAGCCACCTTTTTTACCAGGGGACATCACTGGACAGAAGGTCAGAGACAGTGGACTGAGAGGTCAGTGACCTTCTTTACCAGGGGACATCACAGGACAGAAGGTCAGAGACAGTGGACTGAATGGTTAGAGACAGTGGACTGAGAGGTTAGAGACAGTGGACTGAGAGGTCAGCGACCTTCTTTACCAGGGGACATCACTGGACAGAAGGTCAGAGACAGTGGACTGAATGGTTAGAGACAGTGGACTGAGAGGTCAGAGACAGTGGACTGAGAGGTCAGTAACCTTCTTTACCAGGGGACATCACTGGACAGAAGGTCAGAGACAGTGGACTGAGAGGTCAGGAACCTTCTTTACCAGGGGACATCACTGGACAGAAGGTCAGAGACAGTGGACTGAGAGGTCAGTAACCTTCTTTACCAGGGGACATCACTGTACAGAAGGTCAGAGACAGTGGACTGAGAGGTCAGAGACAGTGGACTGAGAGGTCAGTGACCTTCTTTACCAGGGGACATCACTGGACAGAAGGTCAGAGACAGTGGACTGAGAGGTCAGAGACAGTGGACTGAGAGGTCAGCCACCTTTTTTACCAGGGGACATCACTGGACAGTAGGTCAGAGACAGTGGACTGAGAGGTCAGTGACCTTCTTTACCAGGGGACATCACAGGACAGAAGGCCAGAGACAGTGGACTGAGAGGTCAGAGACAGTGGACTGAGAGGTCAGTGACCTTCTTTACCAGGGGACATCACTGGACAGACGGCCAGAGACAGTGGACTGAGAGGTCAGAGACAGTGGACTGAGAGGTCAGTGACCTTCTTTACCAGGGGACATCACAGGACAGACGGCCAGAGACAGGTCAGAGAGGTCAGTCACATTATGTATCAGGAGACGTCTGGGCAGATAGGCAGAGCAAGTGGACTATGAGGTCAGCCACCTTCCTTACCAGGAAACATCACTGGGCAGATGGTCAGTCAATATTTGTAGGTCGATGTTAGCAAGGGAACAAAAGGACCGACCATTCAAAACCTCATTTTATAAATTAGTGTTTGCAGTTTAGTGGTTGCAGACCCAGAGCAGACCCTGAGTGTAGGTGGCAGCAGACCCTGAGTGTAGGTGGCTGCAGACCCTGAGTGTAGGTGGCTGCAGACCCTGAGTGTAGGTGGCTGCAGACCCTGAGTGTAGGTGGCTGCAGACCCTGAGCAGACTCTGAGCAGACCCTGAACATACCCAGAGTGCAGGTGGCTTCAGATCATCATCATCATCCCTTATTTCCTCATATCTCACGTTTGTGTAATTTGCATTGAAGAGTTACGCCTACAGTAATATTGTATCATAAGACTCCTGCTATTTTACATCTAAACTAATCTGCTCTCAATCCATGCAACAGCGGAACAGACAAGTGAAAAACACTAACAACTCTCTATTGTAGTGCCAGTGGCCCACAAGTATAACATACAGGCCCAGTCAAAGGCATGGGCATTGTTGCTTGCATATTGGTTCACCCTCCAGTCTCGTACGGCTGTCACACTCTCCTGGAGATTTCCTCCCAGTTTTCTACCATACTGTTGGGGAGAGGGCGAATGATTCAGCGGAAAAGAGGTTTTCCAGCCGAAATGGGTTTTACAATAGAGTTAAGGTGATGGAAACGTGTTCAAAAGACAGTGTTAGTGTCAATGTATTGTACACGTTTTGCAAATGACAGTATATGTTTTACAATACAATGAAGCCGAAGTAATACGTTACAGGTTTTACAATACAGTATCGGGTTTAACTGCAGAAAGGGGTATTAAGATAGTGTGGGTTTTACAATGCAAAACAACCGTGATATATTTCCTATTAACCTCAGGGTTACTTTACATATTCATATGCTTTGTTGAAATATAATTATTGAAAGATTTTAGGGAACTAAGATGGCTTCTGCAACTTTAATAAAGTTCGTTGAATGTGGCTGAGGTTTAATCCTGTATTGTACTACAGCAATGGGGTTTCCTACATGTTATTATTTTTCACATAATTCTGTTTCAGCAATACGATAAGACTTACAAAGAGTAGCAACACTGTGTTCTCAGTTGATAGCACTTATTTTGTTAATTTCATCAAACATCCAATTCATAAAATGAAATAAAAATTGTTTTTTTTTTGGTGAAGTCAAGCTGTGAATGTGTTGCACATATTGTATATCTATCTACATGACCCTACACGAGCTGACCACAGAGCAACAAGTGTTTTTCGCAAATTGAAGGTCACCTGGACACGTGTTCTGTCAGTGCTGCTGAGAGAAAAAACATAAATAACTTAGAACGGGAGGCCATTCGTGTGTTCTCGTGACCAGCGTGAAACACGCGAGAACGAGGTTACACATCATATCCTGCTCCTGACTGCTCACCCTATAAATGTGTGTCAGTCTGTGTGCTCAGGCGCTTTGACTCTGTAATCGGCGAGAGCATCCTCCTCTTGCCGGCGTCTCATAGATATTTTATTCCATGTTCTGTTTGATGAAGCGGACCAGTACTTGACCAACATCTGAGGGGTTTCACGTTTATTTGCCTCCACATCCACTGACATATTGTGTATGTTTCGGTCAACTCAATTAGGTCTAAAACAGATAGATTGCTCTTCTGTTTTAGATTGGATCTCGCATGAAATCTCATCCCGTGCGTCTTCTCGGAATGACGATAGCATCAATGGCTACCGCCAGGATATAACCCAGAATGATAAGCCGGTAAACCAGGGATTGCTGTGGGTAACTTAATTCAATGATACATCCTGCCAAGTAGGTGACGAGAAAACACACAGGATTAGTGAGTTCAATTAGTCACGTGGTGTGTGGATATGATGAGGCATTGTGTGAGACATGAGGGTCGTCGGTTCCCGCACCACGTGCTTCGCGGCGAGATCATGAAACCACAAAGGGGTGTGATAGAGCATAAAAGACATCGTTATACAGCTATATACAGGGTAGATGTAGATCGTAAAAGAGATAAAACTTTAAAGAAGTCGACCTTCACAGGGGTGGAACTGAATATAGTGGGATTTCATATAGATAGAATTCAACAGAGGGTAGAACCAAACAGAGGATAGAACAAAGGGCAGGAGTGAACAGGGGGCACTACCTAACAAATAGAAGAACCTAACAGAGAGTGGAACCTGACAGAGGGCAGAACCTAACAGAAGCCAGGAGTGAACAGGGGGTACTACCTACCAAATGGAAGAACCTAACAGAAGGGTAACACAGGCTAAAAACAGAGGGTTGAACCTAACATAAGGTCAGGGTAGCAGAGGGTAAGAACAGAGTTGAACCTAACAAAAGGTAGGGGTAACAGAGGGTTGAACCTAACAACGGATAGGAGTTAATAGGGTTAATAGAACCTAATAGAGGGTAAGACCTAACAGAGGGGAGAACCAAACCAAGGGTAGAATTAAACAGAGGATAGGAGTAACAGAGAGTAGAACCTAACAGAGGATAGACATTTATATAGATACATGTTAACAAAAAGAAGTACAATTTGTACCACAACTCGGACTATGCATGTAGAGAAAGACATTTTTGATTTATATATTAGAGTATTTACGACATGAGCCCCCCTCCCCCTCCACTATCGGCGCACCGAAGCTATGTTCACCATGTCGCCCTCTGGCTGTTTTTGTCAGAGCTATCCAATCTAACAAAGACTTACATTTGAATGATGCAAAGCCCAACTTCTTAGCAACCATTATTCGCATGTTACAAAGCTAAAACTTAGACTGCCAATGTAATTCAGTATTTGATCATTGTGCATCTGTAAAAGCCTTGCTGCAAGGGTTGTATTGAAAGTGGTAACGGTCCAAAGTTAGATTTATATAAGGAATCATTAGGTCAGAATACCTGATATCTGGAGATCTTACCATCAGAGCTCTTCTGATTCATTTACTCCCAGTAGAACAATTGCTGTGACTACTACTGCTGAAGTGGGAGCATTTAAAGTGCTGCTAGATCGGATTCTCCTCTACCCTTGTTTGAAGCGAGGAATTAACATCATTGTTTCCCCCGGAGGAACCCCCATCCGTCTGCAGAGTAACTCGCTTTTGTCTTCACTCTAACAATGCTACTTTGCCACGGCTGATTTAAACTGCTTTGGCAGTTTTTGTCCTGAGTTCAACAAGCCTTTTGCATTATTTAGCTGAGATAATAGGGCTATTGGCCGCACGGGGGCGCTGTGATATGCTTTATTACCTGTATACATATCTGGAGGCCATCAGCTGCCAATGACCTAGCATGCTCACGATATATGGACTGGTGCTACAACAAGTATGGCACTATCTCTGCTCACATACATGCTTCAATATTTATACTGCATCATGGAGACATTTTACCATCTCCACAGACATGTATGATTGCGGTAGTAAAACTTGATTAAATTGCCTCGCCGTCCCTAAATACATTTCGATATGAACTTGTGGTCTCCATTATGTCTGGAAATAAACGTATCCATGTAATGTACTATATTGTGAAGCCGATGTTAATAGGTCTGACTGTTATGGTTATGCTAATACTAGTAGGTCTGTCTGTCTGGGTTATGCTAATGCTAGTAGGTCTGTCTGTCTAGGTTATGCTAATAGGTCTGTCTGTCTGGGTTATGCTAATGCTAGTAGGTCTGTTTGACCTGCACGTTGTATGTTTGGGTTATGCTAATGCTAGTAGAGTCTGCCTGTTATGGTTATGCTAATGCCAGAAGGGTCTGCCTGTTATGGTTATAATAATGCTAGAAAGTCTGCCTGTTTGGATTATGCTAATGTTAGTCGGTCTGTTTGGGTTATGTTAATGGCAGAAGAGTCTGCCTTTTATGGATATGTTCATGCTTGTAGGTCTGCCTGTTTGGATTAGGTTAATGCTAGTAGGTCTGCCTGTTTGGATTAGGCTAATGCTAGTAGGTCTGTCTGTTTGGGCTATGCTAATTCTAGTAGGTCTGTTTGGGCTATGTTAATGCGAGAAGGATCTGCCTGTTATGGTTATGTTAATGCTAGTTATATTAATGCTGTGAGATCTGTATGTACAATCATCTGTCTGTTCAGTCCTTGAGCTGTCTGCAAACCAAATGATAAGAATAAGGACCAGGAACCCAACCATGCGTCTGTATGCAAAATTACTATATATAAACTAAGGGCATGAAAACCATGCTACACTTCTGTCAATCTGATGTTTCAAATTAGATTAAAAATAATTATGTACATCCTAAAATTAAAAGCATATGATATATACAATGCGATGGTAGCAAATACTTTTTAGAAATATTATGCTTTTTAAAAATATTTCTTTCATGGAGTTGAAAATTATGTTTCCAAAGAAATAAGTAAAAAACCGTGATTTTGTGAACACCCTGCAAATAATGTCATTCTCAAGGAAATTTCCACCCCCTGTTGTTTAATTGCTCATCACCCTTGCAAAGAACTATAAGATATTGTCACACTCTACTGAGCACAGGATTATAGTATTCTGTGGGACACTATTGATTTCCACGATTCCCTCAACTGGATCACAACAGACCTCTCTGATTCTTAAAGAAATGATCTCAGATTTGGGCAGAAATATTAATCAAGATAAGGCTGGATTAAGGTTTGAAATACTGAATTTAAGAATTGGATGGCATAGATCAGAAAAATCCACACTTCTCAGTCATGAAAGTAAAATTAACAACTTTATATATGGATTAAAAATGTTCACACACAGGGTTGTGATTTGAGTTTTCATTCCTTTAGTTGTATATGACAGAAGGGAAAGTTTACACTGCTTTGATCACACCAATTCGACACTAACGTATCTTTTCCGATTCCCTCTGGTTCAGTCTATCCTGTTCTATCATCTTAAATATCATATTCTCTGTTGAATTCTATCTTTTATTTTTATTAATCTAACATCTGCAGTATAGTATTATATTTTCTACTTTCTGTAATTCTGTAAAACATGATATCGTGACGTAGAGGTAACAACAGCAGAAGAAGAACGGATTATCTTTGCTTATTCAGATATCACAGGTGTTAGGTCAGTCTGAAGAATTTAATTTTCATATGGCTAAAGAAATCGTGGTTGTTTATTCAATGACACCTTAGTGAAACTTTATCTTTTCTCTGTGTTCCTTTGCGGTATAATATGGCAGTTTAGTCCTGAAAATAGCATACGCTCAGTGGCCTGTTTATAATCGTGTTGTTTTCTTAATGAGGCTTTTTGATATTCAGATATCATGAAAGTGTTGGTCAGGGGATTTCCTAGGATAATCCAATGAAGTCTGGGCTTGGTGGCGCCACCTTGTAACACACCTGGTTCTTCCGGGCAGACATATGTGTCCACATTTGAGTGTCCTACATCCTTTGACCAGATGACCTATGCTCAGCTTCACTGAGTATTTAGGACACGATGACCCTTGATATGTCTCAACAGGGCTTTAATAAGATGGACGTGACCTCAGCTGCCTTGTTCGTTTCATGCCACATTTCAGAAGAAATCAACATCCTACTATGTGCTGACCTGCACGTTGTCGGGAAGGAGGACCTGCAGACTGACCACTCAATGACCACCTCAAGTGCCCGGAAATGAACAAATCGCAAGGCTAACTGAGCAGATGTGACATTGACATAAATAAGCCAATGGTAGACTGACAAATGACGTTATGGAAGTCAGTCATGATGAATGCTAAGAACGGAACTCGCACTTTCTTTAAAAGGCGAAATAAGCAGTTTGTGGGTCTCAGGAGGGCGGAAGTTTGCATAGGATCAATGGCCAATACATTCGCTTTAATTGAGTCTGATCTGTCTTATTCAGGCTTCTACAACGTTATAGAAACAAGAAGATTATGAATATTTATCATTCCAGGACAGGACCTTTAATCCATTCCAGGACAGGACCTTTAATCCTGGAAATAGACAATGATAAATTGGTCCTGAAAGGCAGATAGTTCAGACATATCAGCTATAAGACATGTGGTGATACAAGATAGGGACATGACGGCTGGTTTAGGCCAAGAATCTCTGCCTATGTTACAGCTGACCACATGGGAATGGTCTCATGCCCACAACATATTGTTCACTAATAATCAGATGTCACCTTGCAGTGGCTAAAAATTGCTTCTAAAGCAATCAGTTATTCAAAGTACCACGCTTTCTTTCTAATCCCATGGCATTCAGATCTCATATTCACGTTAATGTACATGGATGCCTAAATGCGGCCTCCGCTGTTATTGTCAATTGTATAGGATTTTAGGATCTTGATAAAGTTTTTTGTCAGCAGGAGTCCACTGGGAGCATCACCACATACAGAACGGTTATAGTCACAATATCTATTCACAATCTCTATTTCCATTTAGATGGCGTGAAATATCACTCCTTGATATTCACAGTAAGAAAATAGCATATATTTTAAGAGCCTGGTTTTATATGGATACCAGGACGAGGCCCAGAACCAGGACGAGGCCCAGAACCAGGACGAGGCCCAGAACCAGGACGAGGCCCAGAACCAGGACGAGGCCCAGGACCAGGACCAGGACCAGAACCAGGTCGAGGACGAGGACCAGGACGAGGAAGAGGACAAAGACCAAGACTAGACTCAGGACCAGGACCAGGACCAGGACCAGGACCAAGACCAGGACCAGGACCAAGACTAGACTCAGGACCAGGACCAGGACCAGGACCAGGACCAGGACCAGGACCAGGACCAGGACCAGGACCAGGACCAGGACCAGGACCAGGACCAGGACCAGGACCAGGACCAAGACTAGACTCAGGACCAGGACGAGGCCCAGAACCAGGATCAGGACCAGGACGAGGAAGAGGACAAGGACCAAGACTAGACTCAGGACCAGGACCAGGACCAGGATCAGTACCAGGACCAGGACCAGAACCAGGATCAGGACGAGGCCCAGAACCAGGATCAGGACGAGGCCCAGAACCAGGATCAGGACCAGGATCAGAACCAGGATCAGAACCAGGATTAGGACCAGGATCAGGACCAGGACCAACGAATGCACTGAGAAAAGACAAAGGGAAGACTATTCAAAAATCATCACCATAAGCAATTCTACATTTATACTTAATAACAACAATCCTTGCAATTGTGGTTCAAATTGGCAGAGATAACAACCAAACAACCAAACGACATTACATTGTTTTCTAGGCGTAATGCTCAGATTGACAATCAGAACAGTCTCACTATATGTACTGCTCAGATTGTCCAGTTTTCCAGTCCAAATAACAATAACAGAAACTACACATGTGGCTTTGACTCACCCCAGATGTTCTAACTAAACACCACATCGACACCTCTGGCTCATATTTACTCCAGAAAATACCTACCAAACATCATGCCTCAAAATGTATTGCTTTACACTTGTTGGAATAGCAAAAGATATAGATGATTTTTCAGTTAGCGATTGAGATTTATAATGGAGAATTATACAATATGTCCCCATCAATTTTACCCATATGTAGAATGAATTAGGGAAGATCTGCCAATTATCAAGTTTATCACATTAATAGAAGATTAACGGTGATGGGGAATGTCTATGGCAACGAGTTTGCCCCTAGGCATTTGGCTATACGTTTATAATTCCAAAGGCGGAAGTTAATTTTGAGAGAAGGATGTGAGTGGCAAGCAGCCTATAGGAGCTGACAGGGTGATGACATGGCATCACATCCCTCACCACCTCATCTACTCCCTCCATATAACCTCGGCCAAATGTTTAATAGAAATGTCCGCCTTAATCCCTCCTAAAACGTCTCTTTCCACCAAACAGAGATGGTGAATCTTTAAATGGGGCTCTGTTGAGTGGGAGCTTTCCAAAATATGATATGAGGTGTGTCTTGAGAGATTATGAAACGGAACCTAGTAAGGAGGATAATTAACAACCGGTAGGGAACCAGTGTAAGGAAGAGGATTAGCAACTGGTAGGGAACCAGTGTAAGGGACCCAATGTAAGGAGGAGGATTAGCAACTGGTAGGGAACCAGTGTGAGGAGGAGAATACGCAACTATTAGGGAAACAGTGTAAGGAGGAGGATTAGCAACTGGTAGGGAACCAGTGTAAGGAGGAGGACTAACAACTAGTAGGGAACCAATGTAAGGAGGAGAATTAGCAACTGGTAGGGAACCAGTGTAAAGAGAAAGAATGGGTAAATTGTTTGGCAGGGAGCTAGTGTAAAATGTACTTACAGAGAAGTTTTTGCAGAAAAGATTCCTTTAATAAATACTATCGGTATTCCTATACTGGAATTCAAGTGCCTTAATCATGATTTTTTTACATTAATTTTACAAGGGGATTAATTCTATTCTATTTTAATCCTAAATCGAAATAACTGCACCTATGAATTTATAGAGTTGAAAATGTGACCGATATCTCCATGACACATACGTAATGGAGTAATACTCAAGAAAACACCGAGAAAAACAAATGATAAATCTTTAAGTTTTCTACATTGTATAAATAGATTAATTTTTTTAAACAATGTATAGATATTAGATAAGAATGACATCACAATCTTTAAAAAAAATATAAAATTATATATTTTTTCTGCGTTACGAAATATGTTTACTTTTCCATATTTAAGACCAAACCAGGATGCATTTGAATGAGAGAAGTCAATGATGTACATTCAGGAGTGTACATTCAGATAAGGACGTGATTTAACAATGAAATATTCTGATTCAATTTTGTAATATTTCGGTTTTAGTTTCGTATTAATCTAAAGCCAATGCAACGCCAGAATGCCTTTTTTGACATTGGATATGTTGCATAATGAAATGTCTCCTTTTTTCACATGACTATGGTATGAATAGCGGAATTACCTTTGATATAGGACCATTTAAAGGGTAACTTTCACTTCTCTTATATACTTTTGTAGTTTGAAGGCGAGTTATAATGCACATTGATCTTTGGACTGTACAAGGGAATTATGGCTTTTTTTCCAGAAAAGTAGCTCTTTCAAATGCACGTGGTGGAAAAAAAAGGAATGACGTCATCGGGGGCAATTACCTACTTACATAACTTATCATGTGTTTGCAACACAAAATTGATAATTTGACGTGAAAAACATGTCAAACATGTCAAAGTTACAAATCTTTATGAAATAGTCATTAATAATGTCGTTAAACAACTAATGGTAATCTTTGCTAGAGTTATGCAGGAACCATACCAACCTCAGCTTAACTGAGGAACCATGCCAACCTCAGCTTAACTGAGGAACCATACCAACCTCAGCTTAACTGAGGAACCATGCCAACCTCAGCTTAACTGAGGAACCATACCAACCTCAACTTAACTGAGGAACCATACCAACCTCAGCTTAACTGAGAAACCATATCATCCTCAGCTTAACTGAGGAATCATACCAACCTCAGCTTAACTGAGGAACCATGCCAACCTCAGCTTAACTGAGGAACCATACCAACCTCAACTTAACTGAGGAACCATACCAACCTCAGCTTAACTGAGAAACCATATCATCCTCAGCTTAACTGAGGAATCATACCAACCTCAGCTTAACTAAGGAATCATACCAACCTCAGCTTAACTGAGGAACCATACCAACCTCAGCTTAACTGAGGAACCATACCAACCTCAGCTTAACTGAGGAACCATACCAACCTCAGCTTAACTGAGGAACCATACCAACCTCAACTTAACTGAGGAACCATACCAACCTCAGCTTAACTGAGGAACCATACCAACCTCAGCTTAACTTAGGTACCATACCAACCTCAGCTTAACTGAGGAACCATAAACCATACCATCCTCAGAATAACTGAGGAACCATATCATCCTTATTCAGTTTATCATTTTCCAGCTTTTAATTTTCGAACCATTATCAGAGTGTCTTAATCACGACCACAGCTGCAGTGTTGTACATCAGTACCAATGTAAAGAAGGCAAATTCATATTTGAAGTGATTGTGAGATAATTAGAACGTGGCGTGACATGGGGCGGCCCAGCGCCCTCTCAAGGTCGGCCGGAAATAAGCAGATTTGATTTGATGACTCCTGCTAATGGCTGACAGCCTTTTTTAATCATTCATTGATCTCATTTGTTCAAAGGTGAGAACTTTTAAAGGAAAAAAAGCAGCTAGCAGTTCATTCACTCTTTTGGATAAAAAAAATATCCTCGTAAATTTTATAACAATATTTATGCAATTGTAAAGTAAAAGGAACAACCATTAATGGATAGTACTCAAGAAAGCCTTCTGCGGGGGCTGGTACAGACAGGGGAGAGATCTGTAATGGAGGGTACTGGGGAGAGATCTGTAATGGACATTGCAAGAGGTCTATACAATGGAAATAAAGAGGTATTTAAGAGACAAACAGGGACATCATTTCCCATGACAAGTTAAGTAATTATTTTATATGTTATGAAACATTTCTTAACTAAAAAAAATACGATAAGGGGCCATGTAGAGTTGATATCTAAATGAAAACAACTGACATACAAACGCTATGCAGCTCCACGATAATCATACAAATAACTTAACGATAGTAAGATATGTATGGATATACGTACCTCACTTATCTGTGCCCCTTTGATATCTGCAACAGAGAAAATAACGATAGAAGATGGACTGACCACACTCATATCGAATACAGTATAACATGGCATTGTTTCTAAAGTATACACTTGTTGTTACTTTAAGGGTGACCTGCCGATTGGTAAATTTATTACAATTTCCGAAATTAGAAGATATCTACCATAATGCTTTCTACTAAGGGTCACATCATCACTTGACAATCACATTAATATCATACCCGAATCTCATGTGGACATCGGGAACTAGTATACATGCCATGTTCAAATGGTTGTAAGCAACCACTGCCACAACTAAGTTATCTGTTATGAGACAAAGGCTCACAATCCCTTATTTATGATCTTAATGTTAGGACCTGTTTGTGGCCCTGCGTGTGACACAGACGTATTGTGTTGGGAACTTGACATGAATAATAGTGTCATTCAATATTAACTATTCATCAATTCACCTTACAATTATCTTATTATTGGTTCACAATTTCTCGGATTGTAAATTTTGATGTTTTCGACGGGAGGAGATGTATTCATGAATATTTCAACTTAAAACAACGTTTTTAGTTAACTATTTTGTTCTGGAATTTAATATTTCTTTGGAATGTTATTATCATCCAACTTTATTCCAATTACACAATGTTAACAAAATTGTTTTTATTTTATAATAAAGTAGGATTTATGCTGCCTTGTTATTGTGTATTATATGAAAGGATTATATTACAGTGTCGCGCCACTTCTTTCTGAAAATGTCCAGTGTGTACTATCGAGTGTGGACTATCGAGTGTGGACGATCGAGTGTGGACTATCGAGTGTGGACTATCCAGTGTAGACTATCCAGTGTAGACTATCCAGTGTGGGCTATCCAGTGTGGGCTATCCAGTGTGGACTATCCAGTGTGGACTATCCAGTGTGGACTATCCAGTGTGGACTATCCAGTGTGGACTATCCAGTGTGGACTATCCAGTGTGGACTATCCAGTGTGGACTATCCAGTGTGGACTATCCAGTGTGGACTATCCAGTGTGGACTATCCAGTGTGGACTATCCAGTGTGGACTATCCAGTGTGGACTATCCAGTGTGGACTATCCAGTGTGGACTATCCAGTGTGGACTATCCAGTGTGGACTATCCAGTGTGGACTATCCAGTGTGGACTATGAACGAGGAAGGACCAATTCTGTTCATAGTCTAATTTCCAAACGCAATGACTCAAAGGAATGCAGTAACACACTGCCGGGATGGTTCATGAATGATGAACAGCGAACAGAGAATAATTGAAACACCTTTATGTCAGTATAATGTTTCTGATTCATTGCAGGCAACTGGCGTGCTTCAGAAAACAAGACACGTGCCACGTCCATCCTGAACACAACAAGGACGAGCTCAATTGAGCTGTGCGGCTTCGCGGTCTGTCACAACACAATGTGCACTGATTTATTCCTATTTGGGTAAAATTAGCCAAAGTCTTACTTTAGAATTGGAAACTCGAACACTACTGTCACAAGGGACTTTGCCAAACTCTTTACCTGATAGCGGTAGAATGAAACCTTTCTGCAGGCGCCAGGCAAATTGGGAATCACGCAAACAGGGTTTCTGGCAAACTGGGTGTCCCCTAACCTGACCACCTCCCCCTGGTAGCAAACTGGGTGTCCCCTAATCTGACCACCTTCCCTTGGTAGCAAACTGGGTGTCCCCTAACCTGACAACTTCCCCTGGTAGCAAACTGGGTGTCCCCTAATCTGACCACCTCCCCCTGGTAGCAAACTGGGTGTCCCCTAACCTGACCACCTCCCCTGGTAGCAAACTGGGTGTCCCCTAATCTGACCACCTCCCCTGGTAGAAAACTGGTTGTCCCCTAATCAAACCATCTCCCCCTGGTAGCAAACTGGGTGTCCCCTAACCTGACCTCCTCCCCCTAGTAGCAAACTGGGTGTCCCCTAATTTGACCTCCTCCCCCTAGTAACAAACTGGGTGTCCCCTAACCTGACAACTTCCCCTGGTAGCAAACTGGGTGTCCCCTAACCTGACCTCCTTCCCCTAGTAGCAAACTGGGTGTCCCCTAATCTGACCACCTCCCCCTGGTAGCAAACTGGGTGTCCCCTAATCTGACCACCTCCCCCTAGTAGCAAACTGGGTGTCCCCTAACCTGACCACCTCCCCTGGTAGCAAACTGGGTGTCCTCAAACTTGAGCACCTGCCTCTGGCTGGAACTAACTATTTCAGTAGAAAGAGACAGATATGTAATTTGGCGAATAGGTGGCGTCAGAATAATTTCTTCTCATCGCACAAACACGTAATTCTTCTCCTGGTAAAATAGTCATGAGGATATTAGCTCCATCATTCATAAAACATACCCATAAATGGCATGAATCTCATCAGGGAACGTTTTTTCTGATACATTTTCAGTATTTTTACTTTTCATCAGTATTCACATATCAAAAACAAACAATATAAAGTGTTACATATAACCCCCCCCCCACAAAAAAAAACCATAACAAAATATAAAACAAAAACAAAAACAAAAAAAGAACAGTACTTAACCAAATCAGATGGAATTTGGCGAATAGGTGGCGTCAGAATAATTTCTTCTCATCTCACAAACACGTAATTCTTATCCTGGTAAAATAGTCATGAGGATATTAGCTCCATCATTCATACAACATACCCATAAATGGCATGAATCCCATCAGGGATTGTTTTATCTGATACATTTTCAGTATTTTAACTTTCCATCAGTATTCACATATCAAAAACATACAATATAAAATGTTACATATAAACCACCCCACACAAAAAATCAAAACAAAAAATAGAACAAAAACAGAAAAAAGAACAGTACTTAACCAAATCAGATCAACTAATGAACCTTAATAGAAATTGATAAATTAATACATATCCGGATGCACCTCTGCCACGAGGGGGCGCTTCAAACACGGCGAAACTAAATGTTATATCATCGCCCATTGAAGGACATTGTTATATTTGACATACATCTTCCCGTGCCAGATACCGTGCAAGAGATGCGCGATTATATATTTATTCAGAATAAATTAAAAAGAATCATTTAACTTTTATTTGTTGAAAATAATTCAATAATTTGGCTTGGACCTTTTTTGACTTTGATGAACATTTTCTACGAGAAGGGGATGAAACCAAATATTTATTGCATTATGTGAGGGTATCGTTTATCGCATGTGGTAAATGAATATTGTAAGAGACATGAGTATTGATAAAGGGCTCTCAGCCACCAGATGAATGCTGTTTTCTGATGGATGAGCGTCGGAAACTGCCACAGGTGACGCGCAGACAATACTTTCTGTCTTGATCTGCCACTAAGTCCCCAACAATACACGTCAAGTAAAAGCCAAGATGCCACATAAAAACCCCTGTTAAATAGACACTGTCACGTGGTTGATACCAATGTCACATCAAAGATGATTGTAGAGATACAACAAAGCCAGTGAGCAGATTAACGTGGAAGAAATGCTTTGATGTTCAAACACCTCTGCAGCATTTATGACAAAGTTTGCTTTGTTTTTAAGGATAAAGTCAAAAATGACAAACAGAGCCTTGAAGGTACTCACCGGAAGGTTCTGCTTCTAGAATATCACACAATACAGGAAGAATCCGATTAATGATCAAAATGATGTACACAGCTCTGAACTGATTTTCAAGGCGCAATTCACGATTTGGAGGAGCAACCGAAGAAATATTATCTGGATAATGCAATTTCAGTCTGGAGATCATTTTAAGAATGAACACGCCTTCCTATTTTTTCATGTGTAAACAATTTAGGAGAACTCATACCCAGGAACTTAGCTCGCATGATTGTGTAACAAAACCTTAGATTTCCATTTCTTTGTCCTAAAGATTTCACTAGTCACATTCATTTTCAAATAAAAATAGTTTAGGACCGCAGTATATCAGAATATGTTTGTGTGTAGGAGTTAGTGTAAAGCAGATAGCATGAATCATATTGAGAATGTGTCTCATTAAAAATAAATGGCACTGGTCCTATTCTCTTCTGTAAATGTGTTTACTGAAGGTTGGGCTCAATGTAATAACAAGGCAGCGACTTATCCCAAGCCCAGCCTGAGGCTTTTACCACCAGCCCAGTTACAATCTTTCCTGGCGTCCACAGACTTAATAATTCTGATATGATCTCGTCCTATTGACATTCTCTTTGCCGTTTCCTATCAACATTGATGTGGATATCCCGAGCCCCGGAAATAGCATGCTCAAATTTTGTTTCTTCTCGTCAAATCTCGTCCTCCGGTGCTAGGAAATCTCGCGTGGAGTGTCGAACACGCCAGAGGAGGTTGTCAAAACCAATCTTGCACGTTAGCTTTTATTCTGCCTTGTGTTGAATGACACGGCTTAGATATCATTTCGTAATCTATCACATATATCATCATATATCATCCACTCCTTGTTTGCTGTAAGATTGCAGGATAGGCTGATACTCTTGGACATCTTATTTTTATGATTACATAATGCTCAGAAAGAGTATAGAAAAGAGAAAGAAAACGATAATCTGCATATCTGTTTTCAGGACTATATATAGAGAGAAGCGTGCCAATGATAAACAATGCCCTGCTCTCATCAAATAATGCTGAGACAGCAACACGCTTTTTCAGGAGTGGTTAAGTCACGACTCTTTTTAACAGGGGATGGTGGCGGGATACATTTATTTGACCAAAGAATGTTTTAACTCCTCATATAGTTATCATAAATCGCGCAGTGCTTTAGCTAAAGCATATGTCCTATTTACTACTTCACTTTGTACTTTGCAAAAGGACATATCTTTTCTCGTTTTAGGTTTTCAAATCTATCAATATTCGTTTATTTTTTATGGTCATTTTTACTCGGTATTCTTTGAAATGCTTTTGAAATAAGGGAGAAATGTAGCCATATATCAGAAATGTAGGCTTCTAACGAGTGAGCTCTCTTTTAATCAAGAAATAAGCAAGGGTTTGAAGATCTTAGCCATGTATATTATTACTGTATAAGACCTTAGGGCCCGAAACCCGTTCTATTGTCTATAAATAAGAGTATGTCAAACGAAGTGTGCATTACCTGTTGTTATACCTTTTGTACATATGTCCTATTGTCACATCCATTGCTTTGCATTATATGAAATTAACATGCCCTTGTAGGTACAGGATCAAAATGATAGTCTTTGGGACATTATTACATTATTTGTCTTCCTCAACAGGACTAATGGGGGTAAGACCGTGACATGGTCAGATATTTCTCTCCCAAGTATGTCGATCATGCTGCATGCATGGTTGATGAAGGTTGTTATCTCCTACTAGGGTTATTTCCAACCCAAAACATTTTACAGAGATTTGGGATATGTTTAAATGATATATGGTCACGAAACCGATACTGATGCAAACAACTCCCTTAAACCATCCAAGAGGCATTGGCATGGTTATTAATTGTGTTTTGCTGTAGGTGTATTATGCTGTGCACTGTGTTTGGTCCGTAGGGATGTTTGGCCTGTACGACAGACAAACATGAATAGACAAATATGCCTCTCTTAGCAAAATCACCCCATTGTCTTAATCCCACAGGTGGCTATAAGATGAGGGTAATTTAAATTATCCTCATCCAACCCATATAAGTGACAATATGGATGTGACAGGTGAAATTGTTTATATCCTGATTTGAGTGAAATAATGATATAAAATATCTGGCAACCATATCATTGTTACACATTGAACACATATTTCATGCTACGTTTAAAAATATGTGATATGTTAATGCAAAGCAAGATTATGCAAAATAATTAGGATAAGGTAATAAGTAGGATTTAGGGTAACTAAAATGATGAGGATAATTCAAATCAAATGTTGTTCAGGGATGAGAGCAATGCATGTTTTTATATATTAGGTATGACTGTGAAAGGGGAAATCCACGTGACCACATTTCCACATTCATTTAGCAAACATTTCTTTAAAAGGATCCAAATTGAGCATTGTTTCCATGTGTGTCAATTATGAGATGTTGTCATGATTAACTTGCAGGAAATTAAAATTTGGCGCTAAAATTAGACTGCATGAGCACACAACTGATTACTGAAACTGATGTATGTATTGATTAAAATATATTGATTAAAAATATTGAAATATAACCCATTCTGAACTTTTTAATATGTCATGTTCTTTTTTAATAATTCAAATCATGTTTCAATATTGAAAAGTTAAGAATAAACCTACAGGGATAGCTACATAAAGCTATAGGGAAAACATATATAAAATATGCAATTAGTATGTAGGCATATCACAATTTCATTATTTTGATTAAAATGAAATAAATTGAAATGAAAATAACAAGTAACAAAAACCTGACAGCTAAAAAGAACTATTTACATCTATTGTTTCACTGGTATAAGAGGAACATAACTTTCAGATCTTTTATGATTTACTTTCATCATTTAAATGAATTACTATACTCTTCATATCATATAACAGTCATTTGAGGAACTCTCATCACTTCTAATGTAAATCATCACTAATAACTTGCCTTAAACCCAATGAAAAGTCTTGATATTTTCTCTAAGTTACAATATAATTGTGATAAATCCACATACAAACTATGTTGAAAATTAGTATTGTTTTTTGATAAATTAAGACAAGTTTCACATTCAGGTCCTTGACACATTTCCTGTGAGATGACGAATGTGTGAAAAAAGAAAACATTTTGTCTAAAAGTTTTGTATACGTCTGACAGAAGGTAAAATAGATTCTTGAAATACTATCAAATCATTCACTGATTTCTGATGTTGAATTGCTTTTTTGAATGATTTGTAGCGGGAGATCTCTGTAAGTTTAATGATTGTCCCCATAGGGTCGTCTGCAGCCAGCGACGGGGACTTCACGTTGACATTAAGGGGCTCATCTATCTATGATATAACTTGCTGTAATCTGGTTGTGTTTTGACAAGCGTTACTAATGGTGAATAATGATATCACAAACTTAGAAATACTGTGCATATACAATGTGGATTAGCTGACAGATCGATCCCCCTATATCAGACACCATTGTTTTGATTTGGAATAATTCTCACAGTTGGCTCAAACTTTACAATGGATTGACATTTCTGAAGATTGCATTCTTTAGAACCATTATATACCTCTTTACTCAATGACTATTACTATTATAGCACATACAATGTTTGCCATGGTTTACCTTTAAGCATTTTTACGAAACCATTCTGTGCTATAAGATTACACAATGCGAAGTTTCCAGAACAATGTGATATGAGTTATGACATGCAAGAAAACATCGTGTAGATAAATATGCAAATGTATATATTTCCATCAATTTAACTCAAGGTTTGATATTTCGTGGAAGCACTTTTTATTAAAAAAAACACAGAATTGCAGACTATAAGCAAATTTGGGATTTCAAGTTTTTGCTTACATTTTATAGCTTGGTTCTGTTAAAAGCGGCCCAGAGCCTTTGCTTCCAGGCACGTGGTTCAGCACTTATTTGTATATGGCAGTATATAAGGCAGGAAAAATCATGGCATTTCAATGCCGCTCACACATTTGTTGGTCTCACCTTCTCACCCCACCAATATCAATATGACATATATTGTAGCAGTTAAACTCTATTTTACAGGCGTATCGCATTCTAGGTATATTAGGCCAATAAGGTCACATATACTTAAACAGAGCAACCATCAACATATCGTCTTCTTGTCTTACTGTAATGTGTCTGATTGTAATGTGTCTGATTGTAATGTGTCTGATTATAATGTATCCGATTGTAATGTGTCTGATTGTAATGTGTTTTATTGTAATGTGTCTGATTGTAATGTGTCTGATTGTAATGGGTCTGGCTGTAATGTGTCTGATTGTAATGGGTCTGGCTTTAATGTGTCTGATTGTAATGGGTCTGGTTTTAATGGGTCTGGCTGTAATGTGCCTGATTGTAGTGGGTCTGGTTGTAATGTGTCTGATTGTAATGGATCTGGTTGTAATGTGCCTGATTGTAATGGGTCTGATTGTAATCTGATTGTAATCTGCCTGAATACAATGTCTGATTCTCAGCATTGCTGTCTTTGTGTTCACCATATTAATCCATAAACTGAGGGCAAACGTATGACTTTCTTGAAATATCATTGACATGAAGAATTCGAGCACGTTTCCTCGCTTAGTCGTGTGCCATTCAAGTGGTATGGCTACTTGTAAATGATCGCGACAGCTGCCCATAAACGTTAGCAACACATGGTTTTGGGCAACATCTTACAATTGTAAAATGCTCTCTCATTGGCCTTTTCTTGGGATAAATTGAACTACTTACAATTGTTGGTCCCCCTCATCCTGCTTTTCCAAGTAAAAGTAAATTGACACTTTAATTGAACTTTATTGGCTGCTGAGGAAGATAATTGATCTCTGATGACAAATTACTTCAATTAACATCAGAAGTTTATCTTGAAATGAACCGGCGGTAAGTACTGGGGTGGGTGCTCAGGGTAGATGATGGAAGGAACCGGGGGTAAGTGCTGGGGTGGATGCTCTGGGTAGACGCTGGAAGGAACCGGGGGTAAGTGCTGGGGTGGGTGCTCTGGGTAGACGCTGGAAGGAACCGGCGGTAAGTGCTGGGGGTGGGTACTGAAGGTAAGCGCTTGAGTAGATGCTTGGAGGAGGTGCTGGTGGTAAGTGCTCCGGGTAGGTGCTTGGAGGAGGTGCTGGTTGTAAGTGCTCCGGGTAGGTGCTGGAAAGAGGTGCTGGTGGTATGTGCTCGGGGTAGGTTCTGGGTCGAGGTGCTCGGGGTAAGTTCTGGTGGTATATGCTCGGGGTAGGTTCTGGGTCGAGGTGCTCGGGGTAAGTTCTGGTGGTATGTGCTTGGCGTAGATTCTTGGGCCAGGTGCTAGATGTAGGTGCTGTTGGTAGGAGCTACCATACGCTGAGATTGCTTTTATTATATTTTACCCCCAGCCCAATCTTTACTAGTTACCAAGGGTATTACCGTCGTTTGTGACCTCTGTCTGTCCATGATATTCTGACATAAAATCCCAACCCTATAGAAAAGCCTGAGTGAGTTCGTCCACTTTCTTGGTCGTCCACACCAATCCTTCAAAATTTATTGATTTACAGTCGGAGGTAAAAGCCTATGATTCCTAGTTTGCTTGGGAATGTCAGTGGCAAAAGCCTTTGATCCCCAGTTGAACTATTAGAATGTTTTTTTTATCGAGATTTGACAGCAGATAATTCCTGTTTGTTCAGGGTTTACTTCACTTTCACTTGTTTCATGAAGAGATCTAATTGTAGCAGATATAGTGCTGTCTCACTGAATTGTCATGTTGCAGGTTCACAGGTTTACCAGTTACAGATTTTCAAGGACCACGGGTTATGCCTCAGTCACATTAGCGCCGATTTCAGCAAAAAAGGCCCTGGCCGATGAGTATTTTTTACACAATCGGCCGGCAGTTCAGATTGCCGTGCGGGTACTGGGAGATCATCAGCCACAATTGGACATCTTTAAGACGTCGGGCGGGTCATTGGGAACTTTTAGCTGCAACATAAAAGTTGCCGGCGTCTCACCGCTGTCTTATCACCAAATATCATCTTAAAGTACAAGGCAGGGTCCTGGCAGTGTGCCGCAGGGACATCGGCAGATTATCTTAAGGCTGCCGGTGGCATCGTGCGGTGAAAATAGGATTATTTTTCATGTGTTCACAGTCCATCGTCAGATGATCCTACGGGCTCCCTGCAATATCACATAGACGTCTTTTGGATGTCTTTAGGATGTCTGTCATTGATCTAGACGTCTTTAAGATATCCTACAGACGTCTGTCAATGATCTAGACGTCTTTAACATATCCTACAGACTTCTGTGCCATTCAGTCTTGCACGTGCCCTTTAATAATGTGACCACAGCTATGGCATCTCTCAGATTGTTGCTTATAAACTCCCCGGCGCCCGGCAGACTGGGAAGTCAGCCGATTGTTACTTCCCGGCCGGCGCCCTGTGCAAATGTGACTGAGGCATTAACCATTCAGGCACCTGCCTCAGTTCATATGAGAAATTGTACAATATATTCAATGTCAACACAGTCAGGAATCAAACCCGCAACCTTTTCAAGGACAGTCAGGAATCAAACCCACAACCTTTTCAAGGACATGGGGGTGTTATCGGATTTACTCCTCGCTGGGAACTTTTCTCTGACCCAAACTCATCGTAACCTACCCAGCAGGTGTTCCGTAGTCCAACGTAAACAATAATTTTTATTGTTTATTTCTATTTATTTTTTTTTGACAGAATTGGCTGGTAAGCCAGGAAGCCGTGAGAACACCATGAGATTATCGGCCACGTGCAATTTAAGACGTCATATATACGGGTCGGCGGGAACTTTTAGTTGCAACATAAAATTTATTTGCGTTATCACCATGTCTTGTTACCAAAAATCACCTGAAAGTACATAGCGGTGTCCTGCAGGCATATCGCAATATTAGCTTTGGGCTGCCGGTTGCATTGTATGGTGAAAATAGGACTTTAATGTAGTGTTCCCAGACCAGCGTCAGATAGCTTTACGATAACCTAGCGATAATCACATGGGCTCCCTATCATATCGTACAGACGTCTGTTTCATTTAACAGACGTTTTGAGCATATCGTACAGATGTCTGTTGTATGATGCAGAGGTCTGTAGGATATCGTACAGACGTCTGTGTCATTTAATCTTGCATAATATGACCACATGCAGCTACGACATATCTCAATTATCACTCATAAACTCCTGTGCACCCGGCAGATTTTAACCTTAACCTTGCAAGCCAGCACACGGCGTATATGTGACAGAGGCATAAGGTAGATAATGGTGTGAGTGGATTAATAATGGATGTCAAGCCAAGAGTGCACAGATGATATGTATGTCCAAAATAACCAAAAATCTGTGTTTTGAGTCATTTTCTTTGGTCAAACAATGGGTGAAGAAAATTTCCTCTTTTTGATATCAAATCCAATCTTCCACCATATCTCCAGTGGAAAAGACTTTTCTTTTCCCACGCATGCGCTTATATAGTATCCCCAAACAGATTGTGGCGCCCTCTGACGGTAACATTTACATTTCCTAAACCAAACACGCCTAGATTATTTTTGTTTGGAATAAAGACATTGTCTATTGATCTTGGGTATGCCCTGAATGAACATTTAATGGTTACTAAGCTATTATTGATATTAGGCATGCACGGAATGAACATTTAATGGTTACCAAGATATCATTGATCATACTTTGGTATGCACGGAAGCAATATATGATTAAAATTAAAAGAAGTCTGAATATGATTTGGACATGAACAAGAAACTCTATCCATGTTTCTTTCAGTAAAAAATAAAATTGTCTGGCCATGCTTTATTTTTCTCCTTCTTCGTGAATTATTGCATGTTGTAATATGATTATATTTCTATATATGGAGAAATTCCAAAATGTGAAATAGCCAAACTACAAAAAACTAGCCAAAACTAGCCAAACTACAAAAAAATGCTAAATTATGCAGCAAAAATTAATTGGAAAAATAAGGAAACATGACCACATCATAGGTAAACTGAAGGAGTTGCCCTGACTTCCTGTGAAAGCTAAAATTGATTTTGAGATATCATTACTGATATGGAAGGTACAGACTGGGTACACATCCATGTACCTGTCTTCTCTTCTAAAAAACTAAAAGGAAAGTGAAAGGGTCTTCTGATCCAATAAACAATAATGAATATATTTAGTCTAATATGAGTCCATAAAGTATCATATGTATGAGGAGAGGTGAGAGGAAAACACATATTAAAAGGCCATCAAATAAAGTTGCAAGTCATCTTTAACAATTTGAATTTGATATTATTGTATGTTTCCAACCTCTGAAGACTGACTCTAGGATGAAAATAAATTATATATTATATAAATTTAAATGGAGTGCAATTAATTTTGCAGCGTCTGCAATCAAATACACATTTGTGTATAATCCTGAAGTTTGCATTCAGCATTAAGGTTTGTTTTATGCTTTACTGTTAGACAGCGCTATCTGATACAACTATTGGAGATCTTTGACAAGGGAAAGTACAATCCTGTGGAATTATGTTGTTCTATAGTTGTTATTTTGCCATGGCCTGAATCAGCTAAGAAATCTTTATCAACTTACCGAGTGTCATCTTCTTATAACAGACTATGACGTCATGTAGGTACCTCTTCTTTAAACATCAATGGTAATAGAGAGGAGTGAATGCTTATCATCTGACTTCTATTGACAAAACAATTAGCTACATTGAACCCAATGCACTGCCCACATTCGTGTGTCTCTATCTCTTTGCACCATTCATATGTATGCAATGTCTTACTGAGTAGTGACATTTTTATATGAATTGCTTTTTGTACTACAAATATATATTACAATGAGATGAATGGTATCAAAATATCTGTTACAGGTTTGATATTTTTGTATTCACATATCTCATGACACTACTCCGTGAGAGATCCTTTCAAATATAAGAAACTAAACCCATACTTTCGCAGGCCCAGAACACTTTCTTTCTGAACTCTGAATGCTTCCTATATAAATACACCCATTTGTAAGCATACACCTACAATCATACATAATTCAGGCAAACACTAATGAATGAAGGCATTGATGCATGACCAGTGTATTGCCTACAAACAGATCGTGATGTCACATGGGTGTGCTACTAGAGGCTGATATACAGCAGGTCTGACCACCTCAGGTGTGCTACTAGAGGCTGATATACAGCAGGTCTGACCACCCCAGGTGTGCTACTAGAGGCTGATATACAGCTGGTCTGACCACCTCAGGTGTGCTACTAGAGGCTGATATACAGCAGATCTGACCACCTCAGGTGTGCTACTAGAGGCTGATATACAACAGGTCTGACCACCCCAGGTGTGCTACTAGAGGCTGATATACAGCTGGTCTGACCACCTCAGGTGTGCTACTAGAGGCTGATATACAGCAGATCTGACCACCTCAGGTGTGCTACTATAGGCTGATATACAGCAGGTCTGACCACCTCAGGTGTGCTACTAGAGGCTGATATACAGCTGGTCTGACCACCTCAGGTGTGCTACTAGAGGCTGATATACAGCAGGTCTGACCACCTCAGGTGTGCTACTAGAGGCTGATATACAGCAGGTCTGACCACCCCAGGTGTGCTACTAGAGGCTGATATACAGCAGGTCTGACCACCCCAGGTGTGCTACTAGAGGCTGATATACAGCAGGTCTGACCACCTCAGGTGTGCTACTAGAGGCTGATATACAGCAGATCTGACCACCTCAGGTGTGCTACTATAGGCTGATATACAGCAGGTCTGACCACCTCAGGTGTGCTACTAGAGGCTGATATACAGCAGGTCTGACCACCTCAGGTGTGCTACTAGAGGCTGATATACAGCTGGTCTGACCACCTCAGGTGTGCTACTAGAGGCTGATATACAGCAGGTCTGACCACCTCAGGTGTGCTACTAGAGGCTGATATACAGCAGGTCTGACCACCTCAGGTGTGCTACTATAGGCTGATATACAGCAGGTCTGACCACCTCAGGTGTGCTACTAGAGGCTGATATACAGCTGGTCTGACCACCTCAGGTGTGCTACTAGAGGCTGATATACAGCAGGTCTGACCACCTCAGGTGTGCTACTAGAGGCTGATATACAGCAGGTCTGACCACCTCAGGTGTGCTACTAGAGGCTGATATACAGCAGGTCTGACCACCTCAGGTGTGCTACTATAGGCTGATATACAGCAGGTCTGACCACCTCAGGTGTGCTACTAGAGGCTGATATACAGCTGGTCTGACCACCTCAGGTGTGCTACTAGAGGCTGATATACAGCAGGTCTGACCACCTCAGGTGTGCTACTAGAGGCTGATATACAGCAGGTCTGACCACCTCAGGTGTGCTACTAGAGGCTGATATACAGCAGGTCTGACCACCTCAGGTGTGCTACTAGAGGCTGATATACAGCAGGTCTGACCACCTCAGGTGTGCTACTATAGGCTGATATACAGCAGGTCTGACCACCCAAGGTGTGCTACTAGAGGCTGATATACAGCTGGTCTGACCACCTCAGGTGTGCTACTAGAGGCTGATATACAGCAGGTCTGACCACCTCAGGTGTGCTACTAGAGGCTGATATACAGCTGGTCTGACCACCTCAGGTGTGCTACTAGAGGCTGATATACAGCAGGTCTGACCACCCCAGGTGTGCTACTAGAGGCTGATATACAGCTGGTCTGACCACCCCAGGTGTGCTACTAGAGGCTGATATACAGCTGGTCTGACCACCTCAGGTGTGCTACTATAGGCTGATATACAGCAGGTCTGACCACCTCAGGTGTGCTACTATAGGCTGATATACAGCAGATCTGACCACCTCAGGTGTGCTACTATAGGCTGATATACAGCTGGTCTGACCACCTCAGGTGTGCTACTAGAGGCTGATATACAGCAGGTCTGACCACCTCAGGTGTGCTACTAGAGGCTGATATACAGCTGGTCTGACCACCTCAGGTGTGCTACTAGAGGCTGATATACAGCAGGTCTGACCACCCCAGGTGTGCTACTAGAGGCTGATATACAGCTGGTCTGACCACCTCAGGTGTGCTACTAGAGGCTGATATACAGCTGGTCTGACCACCTCAGGTGTGCTACTAGAGGCTGATATACAGCAGGTCTGACCACCCCAGGTGAGCTACTAGAGGCTGATATACAGCTGGTCTGACCACCTCAGGTGTGCTACTATAGGCTGATATACAGCAGGTCTGACCACCTCAGGTGTGCTACTAGAGGCTGATATACAGCTGGTCTGACCACCTCAGGTGTGCTACTAGAGGCTGATATACAGCAGGTCTGACCACCTCAGGTGTGCTACTAGAGGCTGATATACAGCTGGTCTGACCACCTCAGGTGTGCTACTAGAGGCTGATATACAGCAGGTCTGACCACCCCAGGTGTGCTACTAGAGGCTGATATACAGCTGGTCTGACCACCCCAGGTGTGCTACTAGAGGCTGATATACAGCTGGTCTGACCACCTCAGGTGTGCTACTATAGGCTGATATACAGCAGGTCTGACCACCTCAGGTGTGCTACTATAGGCTGATATACAGCAGATCTGACCACCTCAGGTGTGCTACTATAGGCTGATATACAGCAGGTCTGACCACCTCAGGTGTGCTACTAGAGGCTGATATACAGCTGGTCTGACCACCTCAGGTGTGCTACTAGAGGCTGATATACAGCAGGTCTGACCACCTCAGGTGTGCTACTAGAGGCTGATATACAGCAGGTCTGACCACCTCAGGTGTGCTACTAGAGGCTGATATACAGCAGGTCTGACCACCTCAGGTGTGCTACTAGAGGCTGATATACAGCAGGTCTGACCACCTCAGGTGTGCTACTATAGGCTGATATACAGCAGGTCTGACCACCCAAGGTGTGCTACTAGAGGCTGATATACAGCTGGTCTGACCACCTCAGGTGTGCTACTAGAGGCTGATATACAGCAGGTCTGACCACCTCAGGTGTGCTACTAGAGGCTGATATACAGCTGGTCTGACCACCCCAGGTGTGCTACTAGAGGCTGATATACAGCAGGTCTGACCACCCCAGGTGTGCTACTAGAGGCTGATATACAGCTGGTCTGACCACCCCAGGTGTGCTACTAGAGGCTGATATACAGCTGGTCTGACCACCTCAGGTGTGCTACTATAGGCTGATATACAGCAGGTCTGACCACCTCAGGTGTGCTACTATAGGCTGATATACAGCAGGTCTGACCACCTCAGGTGTGATACTAGAGGCTGATATACAGCTGGTCTGACCACCTCAGGTGTGCTACTAGAGGCTGATATACAGCAGGTCTGACCACCTCAGGTGTGCTACTATAAGCTGATATACAGCAGGTCTGACCACCTCAGGTGTGCTACTAGAGGCTGATATACAGCAGGTCTGACCACCTCAGGTGTGATACTAGAGCCTGATATACAGCAGGTCTGACCACCTCAGGTGTGCTACTATAGGCTGATATACAGCTGGTCTGACCACCTCAGGTGTGCTACTAGAGGCTGATATACAGCTGGTCTGACCACCTCAGGTGTGCTACTAGAGGCTGATATACAGCTGGTCTGACCATCTCAGGTGTGCTACTAGAGGCTGATATACAGCAGGTCTGACCACCTCAGGTGTGCTACTAGAGGCTGATATACAGCAGGTCTGACCACCCCAGGTGTGCTACTAGAGGCTGATATACAGCTGGTCTGACCACCTCAGGTGTGCTACTAGAGGCTGATATACAGCAGGTCTGACCACCTCAGGTGTGCTACTATAGGCTGATATACAGCAGGTCTGACCACCTCAGGTGTGATACTAGAGGCTGATATACAGCTGGTCTGACCACCTCAGGTGTGCTACTATAGGCTGATATACAGCTGGTCTGACCACCTCAGGTGTGCTACTAGAGGCTGATATACAGCTGGTCTGACCACCTCAGGTGTGCTACTAGAGGCTGATATACAGCAGGTCTGACCACCTCAGGTGTGCTACTAGAGGCTGATATACAGCAGGTCTGACCACCTCAGGTGTGATACTAGAGCCTGATATACAGCAGGTCTGACCACCTCAGGTGTGCTACTATAGGCTGATATACAGC
This sequence comes from Amphiduros pacificus, assembly GCA_949316495.1. Lineage (NCBI taxonomy): Eukaryota > Metazoa > Annelida > Polychaeta > Phyllodocida > Hesionidae > Amphiduros > Amphiduros pacificus. Next base: position 28,039,448 of record OX439006.1, on the reverse strand, counting down.
TGGTCTGACCACCTCAGGTGTGCTACTAGAGGCTGATATACAGCAGGTCTGACCACCTCAGGTGTGCTACTAGAGGCTGATATACAGCTGGTCTGACCACCTCAGGTGTGCTACTAGAGGCTGATATACAGCAGGTCTGACCACCTCAGGTGTGCTACTAGAGGCTGATATACAGCTGGTCTGACCACCTCAGGTGTGCTACTAGAGGCTGATATACAGCAGGTCTGACCACCTCAGGTGTGATACTAGAGGCTGATATACAGCTGGTCTGACCACCTCAGGTGTGCTACTAGAGGCTGATATACAGCTGGTCTGACCACCTCAGGTGTGCTACTAGAGGCTGATATACAGCTGGTCTGACCACCTCAGGTGTGCTACTATAGGCTGATATACAGCAGGTCTGGCCACCTCAGGTGTGCTACTAGAGGCTGATATACAGCAGGTCTGACCACCCCAGGTGTGCTACTAGAGGCTGATATACAGCTGGTCTGACCACCTCAGGTGTGCTACTATAAGCTGATATACAGCTGGTTTAACCACCTCAGGTGTGCTACTAGAGGCTGATATACAGCAGGTCTGACCACCTCAGGTGTGATACTATAGGCTGATATACAGCTGGTTTAACCACCTCAGGTGTGCTACTAGAGGCTGATATACAGCAGGTCTGACCACCTCAGGTGTGATACTATAGCCTGATATACAGCAGGTCTGACCACCTCAGGTGTGCTACTATAAGCTGATATACAGCAGGTCTGACCACCTCAGGTGTGCTACTATAGGCTGATATACAGCAGGTCTGACCACCTCAGGTGTGCTACTAGAGGCTGATATACAGCAGGTCTGACCACCTCAGGTGTGCTACTAGAGGCTGATATACAGCAGGTCTGACCACCTCAGGTGTGCTACTATAGGCTGATATACAGCAGGTCTGACCACCCCAGGTGTGCTACTAGAGGCTGATATACAGCAGGTCTGACCACCTCAGGTGTGCTACTAGAGGCTGATATACAGCTGGTCTGACCAACTCAGGTGTGCTACTAGAGGCTGATATACAGCAGGTCTGACCACCTCAGGTGTGCTACTAGAGGCTGATATACAGCAGGTCTGACCACCTCAGGTGTGCTACTAGAGGCTGATATACAGCTGGTCTGACCACCTCAGATGTGCTACTAGAGGCTGATATACAGCAGGTCTGACCACCTCAGGTGTGCTACTAGAGGCTGATATACAGCAGGTCTGACCACCTCAGGTGTGCTACTAGAGGCTGATATACAGCTGGTCTGACCACCTCAGGTGTGCTACTAGAGGCTGATATACAGCTGGTCTGACCACCTCAGGTGTGCTACTAGAGGCTGATATACAGCTGGTCTGACCACCTCAGGTGTGCTACTAGAGGCTGATATACAGCAGGTCTGACCACCTCAGGTGTGCTACTAGAGGCTGATATACAGCTGGTCTGACCACCTCAGATGTGCTACTAGAGGCTGATATACAGCAGGTCTGACCACCTCAGGTGTGCTACTATAGGCTGATATACAGCAGGTCTGACCACCCCAGGTGTGCTACTAGAGGCTGATATACAGCTGGTCTGACCAACTCAGGTGTGCTACTAGAGCCTGATATATAGCAGGTCTGACCACCTCAGGTGTGCTACTAGAGGCTGATATACAGCAGGTCTGACCACCTCAGGTGTGCTACTAGAGGCTGATATACAGCAGGTCTGACCACCTCAGGTGTGCTACTAGAGGCTGATATACAGCAGGTCTGACCACCTCAGGTGTGCTACTAGAGGCTGATATACAGCAGGTCTGACCACCTCAGGTGTGCTACTAGAGGCTGATATACAGCTGGTCTGACCACCTCAGGTGTGCTACTAGAGGCTGATATACAGCAGGTCTGACCACCCCAGGTTTGCTACTAGAGGCTGATATACAGCAGGTCTGACCACCTCAGGTGTACTACTAGAGGCTGATATACAGCTGGTCTGACCACCTCAGGTGTGCTACTAGAGGCTGATATACAGCAGGTCTGACCACCTCATCATGCAATTAATGAGCAATTATTTAATATTATAAAAATGAAACTAGCAATAACCAAGTAGCAACATC